>JBBIGC010000131.1:4604601-4614649 GCA_037576955.1 Lepidarchus adonis | reverse complement strand
CACATTCAGTCATATATTATAAGTGAATTCGAAGGTAAACATGCTAATTTTGATGCTAGCAACCGATTCTCTGGACTATGTGCTTTAAACATTAAAACACCTGCAGCTTTTAGTCCGGTGCTGCTAATTTATGAACAAAACATGATTTTCCCCTAATTTTAGCTTGTGCGGCTAATATTCAGGTGCGCCTTGTAGTCCGGAAAATACGGTAGTTTTTATGTCTCTATACCTTCATAAAACAACAGAAAAAAAGATCTTATAAAAGGCACCAGGCCCACCAGGTAGTTTCACATCCCCTCCAAGTTCAACTTTGAAGAATGATCAAAAATGGGAAGAACGTTTAAGAATTTGTGGGAGGAAAAGACGGTGGGTGTTAACACACGAAGCATCTGTCATCTTATTTTACTATCTGTGCACCGTGTCCTGTTAACACTATTACAATTACACTGACAAAAAGCATGCATGCTGTTCCAGAACGTCTTATCTCTTTCCTACAGTCTCAGCTCACACACCCAATCACAAAACGAGAGAGAAAAAACAAGTCTGAAAATAGAGAAGGATGGCTGGGACATGATTATCTGAGCACACAGATACCCAAACGCATATTATGTTCAAGGAGGATAATGTTAAACACAGAGAACAAAGGTGAAAACACTATCATTTGCTTGGCACTAATATGACCTTGAAACCCCATAGACAGGCTAGAACAAAATAACATTGCTGTTGGGTAGTCTGCTCTAAACATACAGAAATACATACGTTCCCCTTATTTTTTCCATCTGGCTGGTGAGGTTTGCTGTGGCAGGTAACCTTAACTAGCAACTAGCAGCACAAGAACAACTTAAGACAGTGTCCTTGAGCTTATCTCATGTTTTACACATGCATTTGTCCAGTGCAGTGTCAGAGCAACACCAACAAAGTGGGCGGGGACATCGGCTGACTGATTAGCATATTGCGGCATGGCTTTGTACTCTAGTACCACATCATGTGCACCTATAGCAGCTAAACTGAGCACAAAAATAAAGTGGCAGTGCTCAGGCTTGGGGGGGGGTTGTGTGTTTAGACTGTTTTGGGGAAATTGTTTGTGTTGTTGGAAACCAGTTGGGTTATTCTGTGTAGTTTTTGGGAAAATGGGCTGCACCACCGTCAATGGGCCAGCAAATGATTTAGGTGTCATGGCGGTGGTTCAGCCATTTTCAGGGCATTGGCATTCTGATGTTTGAGTGTGCTATGCCAGTTGGTGGCGCACTTGCTTTACGATTTCTTTTAAGAGCTTTAATAAAGCGATGGGCCATTGTCCAGTTCGAGCATTAAATCTTGGTGTCAGCCTCTATCTTATCCCTTATGATTGTCCAAGCCGGAAAATCGTCACAATAATGTTATTTGGCTTTATGTTAAAATGGCTTCAAAGTGTAGTTACTCTTTAAAGCAGTAGTTGTAAAATATGCAACTCTGTGTATAGATTTGAGTCCTGACACTGCATTGCATACTGTTGTCTATGAAAACCAGACAATGCACCTTGCATAGCCTGATTTTGTTCATCCTTTAGTCCAGTTTTTCACTGCAGAAGCAGAGCCGGATGAATGTATAATTTTCAGCAGCTTGGGGGTGAGATGGATAATGAAGGCCTAGCAGCACAGTTCAGATGGAGCACAAGGCTTGCAGGAGAAAAGCAGGATTAGCACTGTGCCTGTAAATGAGTAGAAACTGTCTGTGGAGACATTGAGAAGATAATGTGCTATGAAGAGTCATGCATTCAAAGAGAGACTAAGACATTTTGGATTCATAGTGGACCAGGTAACGTTCTGCCATTAAGTGCATGTTGAATTCTTGTTTAATCTATGCGTTATGTCTGAAAATTAAAGATGAAATGATGTAACTGTTAACATGCGACCAGAGTAAGGTTTAAAAAATCATTTTTTTTTATTGTAAAGATGCATAGTCAAATGATTTCCAGTGTACTTCATTCTTCTTCAACATATGCTTCATATCTAACTGTGGCTTTTGAATAGTTGGACTTCACAAGATCCCAAAACATTAGTTGCCCTTCAGCTTGCGACCCTCTGACCTCAAAGACAAGGCCCTGACCATTAGGCCACCACCAGGTGTTTGTTTTTGATGCTGGGCTCATGTTATAGAACGAATGTTAGGAAAGCCATTATTAGGGCCAGCCAATGATTTAGGTGGCTTGGCAGTGGTTCAGCCATTTTCAGGGCATTGGCGTTCTGATGTGTGTGCTAAGCCAGCTGGGGGCGCACTTGCTTTATGATTTCTTTTAAGAGCTTTAATAAAGCGATGGGCCATTGTCCAATTCGAGCATTAAATCTTGGTGTCAGCCTCTATCTTTTCCCTCGACGATTGTCCAAGCCGGAAAATCGTCACACTAATGTTATTTGGCTTTATGTTAAAATGGCTTCAAAGTCAAGGCCCTAACCACTGCCAAGATGCCAGGAACCAGGTTTTCTGATGTTTGTTTTTGATACTGGACTCATGTTATAGAACAAATTTTAGGAAAGCCATTATTTCCAGTTTTCTGCCCAGTTTTAGCAATTTTAGTTTTAGCATATCCCCAATCACATGAAAGGAAGACTAGCACATTCTCACTCCATGTCAGTCATTGCACCCAAGAGCACTAACCTCACAATCTACCTAATACATTTTTGAACTTTAAAAAGGTCCTTCACACTCACAATTCATTAAAAAAAACAATTAATAAAGAATACTTTATTAATAGGTCTCGAAGTCCAAAGTGTCAATCTTTTAGCTCCTTTATTTTAGGGTTAGGGTTAGGGTTAGGGTTAGGGTTAGGGTTAGGGTTAGTGCACCCACAGTCTGCTGAAACAGATTGTGTTAATGGTCAAGTCAAAGTTTGAAGTTGTGCCTAATGCGTCTCTTCCAGCAGATTAATTTGCATTCAGATCTACGATCAGTGCTCCCTTGAGTGTTGATTAATTTCTGTAATCAAGTTATCGTCTTTCACAATTCGCCCTTGAGACTGGAGAAGTATCTTTCATGAGCCATGAGTATCTTTCTAAGCTCTGAAGTCGCTTCAAACTCTTTATAAATGCATCCATGGCTCGTAGGCCTTGGTGAAAGTACTTCATCCCAACAAATAATTGGCTGACTCCTCTCCCTATACTCACCAAGGCTCATCTTAAAATCTGATTTAATGACACAGCTGCTTTGCTGCTTTGTGAGAAGCGGTTTGATTGAAGGTTTCTCCGGTGGGCAGGGCAAAGCTGTTCTTTCTCACACCTACTGTGAAGGACAGACGGCTGGGGATGTCTCCCAGGGTTTAATGTCTTGTTATTTCCTACCAGCGGAACCAGATCAAGCCCGGTGGCAGGAGAACGCAGTCATGCTGCCATTGTAATGTTCACACTTAGGGAACAAGTGGAACGCTCACCTTGTCGTTGCCTCGTTTTAGCAGGTGGCACCATGCAGTGGGTAGATCTTTTTCTTCAGGCAAATACCACAGTTCCAGAAAATTCTATAGTTCCAGGGGAATTTCCTGCAGTTTTCTCCTAAATAAAGGAGGCAGATCAGGAGCATAATGGTTCATTTGTGAAAAGAAATAGGGCGAAATTATCAAACATTTCTATAGTGATCATTCTATAGTTGAAATCACATCAACATACTAATTCTAATTAACATGCTGGGCAATTCTTGACACTCTCACATATTATCAATTAAGAACTACAATGCAAAATGTTTTTCAAACTGTTTTGCACATTTGGTCAATTTTAAGTTGCACAGTTCTTTTTTTTCTTGACTTTTTACTTAATTTTATTTCATGCCAACTTTATTTATTAAGCACTTTACAACAACCAGCACAGGACCAAAGTACTGAAGAAATTAAATAGCATCACACACAAAATAAAACAAAAGTAGCAAAATGTACATATTTATTTTATATGTATTGATATTTA
Source organism: Lepidarchus adonis (assembly GCA_037576955.1). NCBI lineage: Eukaryota > Metazoa > Chordata > Actinopteri > Characiformes > Lepidarchidae > Lepidarchus > Lepidarchus adonis. The sequence continues at coordinate 4,610,720 of JBBIGC010000131.1, read as the reverse complement.
TAGACTACAGTTTATTGTATTTTTATTTTTAAGCACTGACAGTGCATGGAGACAGTACTTCAATTTTGTTGTACTATTGTATGACTGTTCAATGACAATAAAGATCTTCTCTCTAAGCTAATCACAGGTGCATATTTTCATATTTAACACACAATTTGACCAGCACAATATAAATCTCACAAGCTGAACCCTCTGGCTTATGAACACATTTAGTCATTAGTCAATTGTAGCTGAAATGCTAAACTCAGGTGCATATACAGCTGGGCCTAAGGGGTCATTTACATAGTGTTGACCTCTTAAATGGTCATGTTACAAGTCTGACCTCTTTTTTGTTGTAATATCCCTGTTATCTCTCAATTACATTGTTTTCCATCATAATTTATATAATTTTTTATATGGGGTGACACTGATGATCAGATTACATAATTGCACTGTTGCCAAGCTGGTTTTTTTTATCATCCTGGAAGCTTGTTTGTTGATATTATTTATAATTTGGTAAGTTATATCCTATGTGAAGGAGTCTTTCAGACTGGATCTATATTGTGCGGTGCAGTAATGGTGGATTGGAAGAGTTCTTTAGGAAATACTTAGAAGTTAGAGCAGATGTTTAACTTGGCTTCAAAGATTTTGGGGGGTTATTTTGGGGGTAGATTTTGAAAATCTTCCCTTCTGGTGTTTTTTGGTGATCCATTTTCTGTTTAGAATTAGTTGTGAGCTTGTGATAGATTGAATGGATAAGAACTAATGTAAATGAAAATACTTTTTTATACTTTTTTGAAGATTTAATATAATAAACCATCCATATCTGTTTTAACCATATTATTTATAAGCAAACTGACCTCAAGCCAAATATACAAGTATACAGGCAGAAAAAAATGATTGATTGATTGATTGGTTGATTGATTAATTGATTGGTAAATGTGTTAATTGGTTACTCTGTTACTTTGTAAATTGATTGATTGATTGATTGATTGATTGATTGATTGATTGATTGAATGAATGAATGAATGAATGAATGAATGAATGAATGAATGAATGAATGATTGGTTGATTGATTGATTGATTGATTGATTGATTGATTGAATAAATGAATGAATGAATGATTGGTTGATTGATTGATTGATTGATTGTTTGATTGTTTGATTGTTTGTTTGTTTGTTTGTTTGTTTGATTGATTGATTGATTGATTGATTGATTGATTGATTGATTGATTGATTGATAAATTCTTTACCTTTTCCTGTAATCACTTTGTCTAAGTGAACACATGAATGCAGACTTTTCTGAAAAAGAAAAGACTATATGACAGCAATGCTATGAAACACGATATAAAACACGTGGTCTGATCCACGTCTTTGTTTCAGGATGAAATCTCTGCACCGTTTGAACTGGTCTTCCTTGAAGTGTTACCACTCTTCTACAAAGCATCCAGACTGCTGCCCTGGTTGATAACCTCTTGAGATCTCTTGACTCCTTCGCTCCACAAGCTTCCTGTGGGAACAAAGATCAAACATAAGCCTCTGTAACTCTGATTCCTGAATTCAGAACAGCTGCCATGTCCTTCCTTAAGACCTAAACTTCCTCCAGAATCTAAATCACGCCTCTTTACTATCCTTGCTCTGCAACAGTTGGACTTGTTTCCCTCCCATCCCAGACATCCTTCCATCACTTAAGTTCTCTAAAGGTAAACTTCTTTAGACTGTTTGCCAGTCAACTCCGATATGGGAAACTTTCAATGTTTGGAAACATGTTGCTTTTTAAAATGGGTGGATTTGCATTAACTTTACACAATAAACATAAACCACGTAGATCTGGTTAATATAAAAACTGTCAAACTGAAGCAGCAAATGTGGTTTTTATATTCATTGTATTGCTAATGCTATACATAAAAATCTACCAAAAAACAAATTTTACAAATTGTAGTTGTTTAAGTGTATTTTAACCTAATTCTCAGTCATTAGTAATAATCATAATAATAAAGTAATTATAAAATTAGCCAACCGATACGAAGCAGACAGTGCAAAAGCTATACAATACCCCTGAGAGTATAACACATACAACGAAGAAACACATACTTGCTGTTTATCATGTAAAGCTGTATAACATATTTTCTCATTTTGGCGCCAAAGCATTACCAGCAAATTACCATAAATACAGTATAATGTCTCACTATCAAAACTGTAAACCGCCTTGGTTTGTAACACCAGTTTCAGGATATTAGTGTTCTTCCAGTCTTTTTATGTGGATTTCCAATTATTCAGTTATATTAAACTTAAATAAATCAACACTTGTATCATAAACACTTTTGAATGTCTTACTATTAGATTTTGACACTGTCTAAATTACCACTGGCCTGAAACTGCAGATGTGAAACATGTGTTCTGAAACAGCAGCAAATTCTTGAATTTTAGTGTAGAAAGCAGATGCATAATCAAAAAAACATATGCAGCAACATGGATAATCATCAAAAACCTGCTGAATGGGTAAAACAGTTTTCAAAGCATTAAAAGTGCAGTAAATACAGTCATAAATAAAGCCAGTACATTAGGATAATCAATGAAATAATATTTTGAATGATTTTACATTTGTTATGTAGTTCTAACTTCTTTACATTTCTACTCTTTGCACTTTTATAAATGACTTTGAATAAGTCAATGCAGTTTTCTGATACTCAAAGCACTGGAACGCAGAATAAATGAGCCAAAATAAATGAAAACATAGTAAAAGAAAAAGTCTGAAAATGTGGTTTCTGTATAAATAACTGTGATCTAGCATTTCATCCTCTTTACGGTCATCAAGACCTTCTTCTGCACTTCTGCACCAGCCTGGACTGTACCGAGACCAGGAGTCCAGTGAGTGAGGAAGTAAGTTTGGGAGTCATGACCAGGCTTGACCGCATCCACATTACATCACATATTTAGCTCTTATCTCCGGTTTACATTTAGAGCCTTTGCCTGTCAGCTCTTCTACATCCTGGGCTTGGCAAGATTCCGTGGAGACTTGCTCATCTTGTCTGGTTTTCAACAATGGAAAAACGTTTTTTTAGCTTGACAGTCTTCATTTTCACCATGCACTAGAAAAATGCACTGAAATGCATAAAACAAAGGTTTTATACTTTAAAAGACTTTGTTTTTAATGCAGGAGTCTAAAAGTCAGGTAGGAGATACAGTACGGTGCAAAAAGCATCTGAGAAATGTATATTTAAGAGTAATATAGATATTTTCAGTTCATTAATATTAGAATCAATAGAAATAAAACGAACACAATGAACAGTGCATGTTTGTCAATGTGTTTGGTTACTATTTCCAGGGTTCTCCTAGTGGAAGCCCAGAATTATTTGTAGTAATCTGGTTTGTGCTCAATCACTTGTACAATCAAACCTGTGCTCTTCTAAACAGCTCCCAAAACATATAAGTTTTTTCTCCTTTTGTTTGTTTGTATTTATTCAAATGAAAATGTGTTTTTACTTGCAGAAAGACACTCCCTGCTGAGATAAATGGGAGCAAACAATTTGCACAAATGCACAGTACTGTATAAGGTGTATATAATGTTTTACCATGTTCACTCTCCATTGGGAAATATAATATTCCCCTGCCACTCAGAGATGTGGCTGCCAGTTGGAAGCACAAGTAAGATAATAAGCCCAAAGTTTACAGGCTGCAATGTGTAATGATTGGCCTCCATTTCCTTCTACACATAACTCAAACTTGGAGCTTCTCTGCAGGAATGACACCTTAAATGTGAGTCTGTCCTTTACACTTTAGATGCATTCAGTGCACAGCAGATTAGCAGTCAGTATATTGTTTGATTTACCAGATAAACCTAGTAAATGTTCCAAGTCATTGTGAATTTAACACACCTTGTGGTTGAACCATTAAACAAAGTGCTGTTCAGGCTTTCAGTGTCACTGTAATTTGTTCAGGACATCCATTGTTCTCTTACCAGTATCATAGTGTTAGCTTTTCCTCCCCATCTGAATACATCTGCATATTTTCCAGCTCTTTCAAACAATGCAAACAAAGACTAAAAACATCTCAGAGTGGCACATTTGTTTGCAATGAAATTCACTTCACAAATCAATTTTTTTTGCACCTAAAAGAAAAGCTTGTTTTTTTTAAATGTCCCCTTAAAAGCATAGCAAGCTAGGAGTGGAACTTAGCAGACTGTTAGCAGAATGCTAATACCTACTTTACTGTATTTCTTTATGATGTTGAAGGACTAGATAGCCACACTAGTTAGCATTTCATGCAACAATTATCTCCCTTTGGTCATAGTGATATTTTTGGCAATGCTAGTAACCCTGTCTACAAAAACACTAGTTTTGCTTGGCTTCTACTCTTCTGGTGACCTAATTGCTAATTTCTCATGCAATAAATTTAGATCTTAGATCTTTGCACTGCTCTGTAGTAGTTCATACATTTGGCTACTTGTTGACATTTTCTATAGCAATTCTTAAGACTAATTATGCTACTCTGCTAGCTCACAAGTCATAAGATTGTTGTGTTCTTGTTCCTGTATTAGCTAGGAACAGGAGTGACTGCTAGTTTACAACTATACTAGCTAGCAATTGTAGCCATTTTCAGAATTGAATAGTAGATCACACTGCTGTAATAGGGCTGACTGCCTGTTTATACAGTGGCTACCAGTTTACCAACCACTAGTTCATAATCCTATAGCTAACAATTTACCAGACTGATTGTTTCTACTGTTTATGACTAATAATTACTGTACTATGACTAATAATTTACAAGTTTGACTACACATTCATATTCATATGGCTACAATTTACCGTATTGAATACATATTAATATTACTATTGCTAGCAATTTACAGGTTTGACTACACATTAATATTACTAGCAATTTACAGGATTAATTACACATTATTATTCATATGGCTACAATTTACAGGTTTGACTACACATTAATATTACTAGCCATTTACAGGATTGATTACACATTAATATTCATATGGCCAGAAATTTACAGTGTTGACTACACATTAATATTACTAGCAATTTACAGGATTGATTACACATTATTATTCATATGGCTACAATTTACAGGTTTGACTACACATATTACTAGAAATGTACAGGATTGATTACACATTAATATTCATATGTCCAGTAATTTACAGTATTGACTACATATTAATATTACTATGGCTAGCAATTTACAGGTTTGACTACACATTAATATTACTAGCAATGTACAGAATTTAATACACATTAATATTCATATGTCTAGCAATTTACAGAATTGACTACACATTAATATTACTAACAATTTAAAGAATTGAATACACATTCATATTTATATGGCTAGCAATTTACAGAATTGACTACACATTAATATTACTATGGTTACAATTTACAGTATTGACTACACATTAATATTACTATGGCTACAATTTACAGGTTTGATTACAAGTTTATATTTCCATGGCTAACAATTTACAGCATTAACTACTAGCTTATATTCATATGGCTTGCAATTAACAGGATTGACTAAACATTAATATTACTATGGATATCATTTACAGGGTTGACTACAATGGTCCAACAGTGGCCTACTTTCCTCTTGATATCTGGCATACTACTGTACTAGGAGTTTATGAGATTGATTAGAAGAGTTCACTGCCATAGGTTCTGTTTCTCAGTGTGAGTCTTCCATAAGTGCTATGTGACTCAAATGGAGCGCATACACAGTACAGTAATGAAATGAACAATTACTGACCTTTATTTCTGTAATGTCCGTAGGTCTAAATCATTTCTGAATGTTTTATCAGATCTACTTTCACTTTCACGTTTATCTCATGCATTTAATGAGGCTGCGGACTCTTTATTGAACAGCACTGTGATTTAACAGTCTGCAAAATGCAAGATAGAGCAACATGCATATAGCTAACACCAGTCTCTCTCGTCTCATATTACAGTTAAGCATTTAGGAAACTGTAATGTGCTGGCGAGGGCCAAGCACGGATATTTAAATTTGAACCCAGATGCAGAGGGGGCCAGTAAAATAAATAAACAAATAAAAAGGTAACCGGCCAAAATAAACAAAAACTGAACTAAGGCGGATCACTCCCTAACCAAACTACACCAACGGGGAGTGATCTCT
>JBBIGC010000131.1:4559913-4571160 GCA_037576955.1 Lepidarchus adonis | reverse complement strand
TCCTCTTACGATATCACAAAAATCATGAAAACTCCACAGAAAAGCCGAACCGGATTATAAAGCGCAGGGTTCAAAACTTTTGCAAAAAGTAGCGGCTTATAGTCCGGAAATTACGGTAAATAAGTATTATTTACTCTAGCTGTCAGTGGTCATAATGGCTTATTGGTGCATAATTAACCAAATTATTTAATCCATAACTGTCTTTACAGGTGAAGGTGTTAAAATGCATCGCTCCAGTGCCCCTCAGTGATGTGGTGCTGGGACAGTACATCGGGAACCCTGAAGGTGTAGGAGAAGCTAAGTTAGGCTACCCGGATGACCCCACTGTCCCAAGAGGGTCCTGCACAGCCACTTTCTGTACTGCAGTGCTCTACGTCCATAATGAGCGCTGGGAAGGTGAGCAGGTTTCACTTTGATTTTAGTATTGAAGATACAGTTTTGATTGCATTATAATTTAAATGCAGATTTTACCTGTTTTGGTTGCATTAATCAATGGATCAGTTATGTAGCACGTTTTCTTGTTTTATTTGTTTCCTGATCTTTCCTTTTCTTTCTGATACTCTGGGCATAGGGGTTCCGTTTGTTTTACGTTGTGGTAAAGCCCTGAATGAGCGTAAGGCTGAAGTGAGGCTTCAGTTCACTGATGTTCCAGGGGACATCTTTAACTCGCAGTGCCAGAGAAATGAGCTGGTGGTCCGTGTGCAGCCTGATGAGGCAATTTATGCAAAAATGATGAGCAAAAAGCCTGGCATGTACTTCAGTACTGAGGAGACCGAACTTGACCTGACCTACAGTAGCCGATATAAGGTAAAAGCTATTTTAAATAAACACTGACAATTTAACAGCCACATGTAGTGTTTGTACTATATTGCAACTGCATTATTTAAAACAAAAACACCTGACATTTATATTTAAATTGCATGATACATTGGCAGGGAAAAAATGTTCAAAAATTTTTGGAATATGAGCTTTTTAATGAAAGAACCCCAAATTTTTTTTTACTTATCCATTAAAGTAACCATTCTGGAGATATGAAAACCTGCCTAAATCGTGGCCTTTCAGAATATCTTTATGAAATGGTGCATTGTAGAGATACAGACTGGATTTCTTTACAGCGCTAGTGATATGAATAAGGGGTCACAATATTTGCAATAATATAAATAATAATTCATATTAATTAAATAAAAAAATAATTTCAAAATGTTAATAATGGTAAAATAAAATTAAAAAGTTTCTTTGGGTACTACGGTTACATGTACCCTTTGGCTATGAATGTAAGAAATATAAGAAAAACTTGTTTGAAATGCTGGTGCTTGTCTCGCGTATGAAACATTGTGTGGTATTTGAAATCAAACCACACTGAAATACCTTTATGTCTTAAGTATGTAGAAGTGGCACTCCTCTTTAAAGTTGCTTGCATAGTTTCTGAAACTGCTTGGCATTTTCCGAAAATTAACCAAAATACTTTTCATAGCTGGAAACTGCTATCACAGCTACCTAGAAGCCTGATAAAAAAAATTATAAAGGTCAAATAGCTTTGGAAACCACATATAGAGATTTTACCAAAATAAAATAATTATACTTTTTTAATAGGACAACTCAGAAGATATGACACTTTGAAACTTTGTATAACAGTATAAATTTGCTGTCCCCTCTAAATAACTAAATAACACCATTATTTGTCTAAACCACTGACAACAAAAGTGATTACACTCCTAAGTGAAAATGTCCAAAATGTCCAGCATTACCTTAACTCTCTTGGGTATGGAGTTCACTAGAAATTCACAGGTTGCCACTGGAATCCTCTTTCACTCCTTTATGATGACATCACATGGATGTTAGAGACCTTGCACTTCCTTCCAATTGAGGATGCCCTACAGATGGCCAGTCCAGCAATTTTAGCTCTTTTTTTTTTAGCAAGGCAGTGGTCATTTTGGAGGTGTTTGGGGTCGTTGTCATGTGTGAATACTGCCCTGTGGCCTAGTTTCTGAATGGAGGGGATCATGCTCTGCTTCAGTATTGCACAGTACATGTTCCCCCAGTGCCTGCAGAACTCATGCAGCCCCACACCATGACACTCCCTCCACCATGCTTGACTGTAGGCAAGACAAAGTTTTTGTACTCCTCACCTGTTTCCAGTAATCCATGTCCTTAGTCTGCTTGTCTTCAGCCAACTATTTGCAGGCTTTCTTGTGTATCATCTTCTGGGACAACGATGCTTTGATAGGCTGACCCCCACCTCTACAACCTCTGCAGCAATGCTGGCAGAATTCATACGTCTATTTTCAAAAGACAATCTCTGGATATGAAGCTGAGCATGTGCTCTCAACTTGTTTGGTCGCCCATGGTGAGGCCTGTTCTGAGTGGAACTTGTCCTTATAAACCAAATGGTCTTGGCCACTGTGCTGCAGTGCATTTTCAGGGTGTTGGCGATCTTCTCATAGCCTAGGCCATCTTCATGTAGAGCAGTCCTCAGAAAGTTCTTTGCCATGCAACTTTACATTGTATCAAATTGTCATTTCTTCAGTGTTGTCCCATAAAAAGATATAATAAAATATTACATCACCAAATCTAAAGGAATAAAATTCTTTGGTTTTGGAAATGGTTTCATTTAGAGAGTTGACCTTAGCTATAAAGGAAGAAATACCATTCTTTTTATGAATTGCTCATAAATCTAAACACTTATGTAGGTACTTTTGGCTCAAAACATGGTTTGTTTAAAAGTTCATTATCCTTTTTACAGGACGTGAAGCTTCCTGATGCCTATGAGCGTCTAATTCTGGATGTGTTCAGTGGGAGTCAGATGCACTTTGTGCGCAGGTGGGTCTTTATTTCCACTGCTGGGACCTGCATCAGTGCTATAGGTTTAAGTGTAGAGCTTATTCCAAAACATGCCATTTATCTGTGTTTTTGTCAGTGATGAACTGAGGGAAGCCTGGAGAATCTTCACTCCTCTCCTACACCAAATCGAGGCAGAGCGGATACAGCCTGTCCCTTATACATATGGAAGGTGAGACGTCAGTTTAGTTCTTGCAGCAAAAGTTGCATTTCACTACCTACATGCAGTCGTAGGCCCACACAGTTAACCATAATAAAATTACAATCTCGCATGATTCGTAAAAAGCATAGAACAGAAATGTGTAGATTCTATAGCCCCCCCCCCCATATTCACTGAATAATGTTCATAGATGTCACTGGGGTTCCCATGTGTCCTACTGAAAACTGGAAAACCCCTTGACCAATTTTCCAGCCATGGAAAATGAGAAGAGTCATATGTCCTGGAAAGTCATTTATTCTCCTGCTTAGAACGAACTACTAGGCTCTATATCAGAGGGAGGAGATCATCTGAAGGATATTAATAATTTTTATCATTTATATAGCGTTTAAATGGTAGTTTATAGACGAGGATGGAATATGGAATTTATGTTGTGACAACTCTTCACACCCCAAGCCATGTCCCATTGTAGAACGTGCAGGAGTAGCTAAAACTCATTACCCTTCAAATCTACTGATAGGAAACAGTGGTAGTGTTTATTAGGTTTATAGATTGTATTAAAAACAACTTGTATTAAACAGCTGAAAGTTAAATTAGCATGTGGGGTTGGATTGTTAAAGTGAACCAGCTTGTGCAAAGGTGTAAGATTCAGCTCTGGTTCTGAGCCGTGGTTTCAGGTATGTAGGACATTGTTCTGATTCCAGCTTCCATTCAACTCTCTCAACAAAGAATGGGAGTCGAGCGCTGTCAAGATACTGATATGAGTCAGAGGCAGTTCTAATATTCCTTGGGGGGAATTTAACTATGATCGTGGGTGGTTTTAGGCATGATGATTTTCATATTATAGCTATAGTGGAACAAACTACTGCATGGTACAATGTCTAGCTGCCATACCAGCTAGATTGTCACTGAAAAAGTCCAGGAAAGTGATCTGTAGGGAAAAAGAGGCCAGATCACACTACATATTCTCAAGCATGGCATTAATGAGACCTAGCTGGTTTTGTGCCTGTTCCTTCGTCCTTTAGGTAGAATCAAATGGCGGCAACAGCAAATCGAGAAAGATCAGCAAAGTCAGAACACAGCAGCCTGTTCAAAAAGTTCAGCAACACATTCAGAAATGCTAGTTTTAGCTCAAAAAAGGTCTGGTCTGTGCTGGATTTAATTGTTTCATGTTCGTTACAGCCTGGTGACCATGGAAAATAAGCTGAGCTTCTGCTGAAGCTTTAAGTGAAATTACAGTTCTAATGTAATAATCCATATGATGGATTTTCATCAACTCATCAGAAATTAAATGATATTCATGTTCAGTGAGACGTAAATAGGATATGCTGTTTTGTTATTACTTTTGCTGTTGTCAGTTTAATTCTACCCAAGGAGAGCGAAGTTATCACTGCATTTGTGCACCAGGAGGAATCCATGAATGAGGACTGTGATGTCAACCATGGTCACAGTGAAGAATGTAGAAGGTGCTGTAGTTATTGAAGTCCAAATGCTACAGAATCGACAGTGTGTGTGGTTTGTTAAATAAATAAAAATTTTGTTTTTTTTAATCAGATTTTTTTCATTTAACTTAAGCTTTTCATTTGATCATTGCACGTGAGCCCATCACCAAGATCTCATATTAAGATGTAAAAAGTCCTTTACTTGGTTAAAAAATATTGCCATTGCATAAAGAGCGTAGTGATATTTGATGCTGTTTTCCCTCTCAACAGCCGAGGACCTAAAGAGGCAGATGAACTGTTGAAGCGAGTGGGATTCCATTATGGAGGAACTTACAAGTGGGTCGATCCTCATGCTGTGTAAACACTCCAATCATTACAGACAATCAAACCCAAATTCCCTCCGCTGCTGATCAGAGTAGCTCTAAAGACTTGTTTCTGTTCAGAGTGAGATTCGGTGAAATCCTGATCAAAGGTAAGAGGGTTATCCAGTGATTGAGCAATGATGGTAAAAATGGGCTGAAGATTTCAGTTCTGATTCAGTATTACATATTTCTCTAATGTGAAAATGGAGAACCACTAGTTCTGATTGAAAAACTGTGATTGTATTTCATAATTATTCTGCATGACTTTTCTCATGCATTTTTCATTTGGATGTAATTGGAATTTCCTCTCATTTTGGGGCCAATTCTGCCCATTTTTGTGACCAATTAAGAGCATGATGCCATTTTCTTTAAATGATTCCATGTCAGTAGGTTTTCATTATCTTCACTTCTGTGGTTGACGCAATGTTTCCCATAGAGTGTAGTGCAAGCAGGTTCAGTGAAGTTATGTATGTGGTGCTTTAAAAGCTGGAAGCAATACGCACAATACTTTTGTAGCAGTTATTTTGAAGTGTTTCTATATTAGTCTTCTGTTACCATTTAAAATACAGATGCACTTTTAGTTTTTTATCATCTATAAATGTTACAGTATGCTTTGCATATGGCACTTTGTCACAAGTGTTTACATTTTTCATGCCATTAAAGGATGGCAGAGTAGTTGTAGTAGTTCAGGCCATAAGGAATGTGTGAACAAGATATGAATGGGTGTGTCTTATCAAACTCCCACACCAAAGGTCAAGAAAGAAAAGCCGGGCAGATCAAAGTTAGTTTCATCACTGTAAGACCTCTTTCTGAGCGATCTTTACAACCTTGCTTCAATCACAATCAATATGAACTCCGATCTGAATTCACATTGTAATCGTGAAGCTTCACACCCGTCCGTACACATTCCTATCAGTTGCCACATCTTTTGAATTTGTGCCTGTCAGTCAAGTCATTTAACTTGTTGATTGTGGCTCTTGCTCCCAGGTACATGCCCTAGCTGGGGGAATGTTGTCTTTCAGCTCAGAGGACAAACCAGTGGTCTGTCTGCAGTTTTTTACCTTCGAAGTACGTAGGGTGAGGCGTGTTGGGCGTACTACAGTGTTAATGGCACAGGGTTGCTCATGTTTTGCCTAATAGCTTGGAATGTACTTAAATCTTCTTCTGTATTTGGAGAAGTTCTGAGGAAAATAAATACACTGCTTCATACCAAATTATTTGTCGTGTTTTAAGGAATTCTGGTGTTTAAGCTCATTTCTGTTCAAAATGGAAAGTAATAACTGGTAAACTGCTCATTAGAAACATGTAAATATTAATAACTAATGAAGTAAAATTAATAACTTAATTATTAATGACACAGTGGGGCAAAAAAGTATTTGGCAGCAACTGACTATGCAAGTTGTCCCACTTTAATAGATGAGAGTCTGTAATGTTCATCATAGGTTCACTTCAACTGTGATGGACAGAATGTAAAAAAAATTCAGGAAATCAGACAGTATGATTTTTAAATAATTTATTTGTATAATGGTGCAGAAAATAAGTATTTGGTCAAAAACAAAAGTTCACCTCAATCTTTGTAATGTAACCTTAGTTGGTCAAATGATTCCTGTAGGTCTTTAGCAGTTTTGCACACACTGTAGCTGGTATTTTGGCCCATTCTTCCTTGCAGATCTTCTCAGGAGCTGTGATGTTTTGGGGCTGTCGCTGGGCAACACGGATCAGTCGTCCTGTTCCCTTTGCAGAAAAGCAGCCCCAAAGCATCGTTTCCACCCCCATGCTTCACAGTGGGTACTTGGGGATGCAACTCAGCATTTTTCTCCCTTCAAACACGGAGAGACTGCCTATTGTAGATCGGCTCATCCCAGTCTTGTGCAGGTGTACAATCTTGTCCCTGGTGTCGTTAGACAGCTCTCTGGTCTTGGTCATGGTGGAGGTTGGAGTCTGACTGTTTGAAGGTGTGGACAGGTGTCTTTTATACAGATAATGAGTTCAAACAGGTGCCATTAATACGGGTAACGAGTGGAGGATAGAAGAGCTTCTTAAAGAAGAAGTAACAGGTCGGTGAGGACCAGAATTCTTGCTTATTTGTGGGTGATGAATACTTATTTTCTGCACCATTATACAAATAAATTATATTGTTGTGTTGTTCTTGCAGAACTTGCAGAATTGGTGGCTGCCAAATACTTTTTTGCCTCACTGTAATTAGCTACAAGGGACACAGTCAAAATGTTGTCCATTATATTTATTATTGCTTTGTAATTTAGAGAATTGTAGTAAGTAGTTCAGCATTTGTTACAAATATTAAGTTCATCAGGTGTGGAGAATGCATCTTCCTTTGCAGTTTCTTCCATCGTGGCATTTTTGGGAGCCTCCCTCTCCCTCGATGCCTCTAGCAAATAAACGTACCAGCTGACCACGAACCCTGAGGACAAAAATAGCAGCAATGGCACGTCATGAGTCAGGAAGCATTCAAATGAGCAGATGCAAAATGCTCAGGTTCAGAGGAGGAAGTCCAAACTGATGGTGCCCATTATATTTCATGTTAAAACGTTAGAGATGGTATTTTAGAGCTATCGCCATTACATGAGTTCTTTAGCACTCTACTGAGATTGTGCACTTATTAAAAGACTAAATAATAAACACTAATAATCTGAACAATAATAAGATTACAGGGGGTCCTCAACTTATTATTGGGTTCTGTTCCTCGTGTGTTGTATGTCGAATTTGGATGCAAGTCAAAACCCCCTACATACATGCGTACGTGTAATGCCCTGGAGCCAGTTCTCTGTCAGTCCACTAGAGGGAGACATTCACCCACCTGCGGCTCTGTATTGCACTTTTCTGAGCATTTTTTTAAATGTTGTTTCACTTTTCACACCATTTAAAAATGTTTTTTTTTTTTATTATTAAATTAAACAGTCGTATGTCCAGGAGCCCCTGTACTCGCTTTTATAAAAACGTACCTGCATGAAATCTCAGTGTATGGTAGAATCTCCCCGTCACAGTTCCACACTGATACCGCAGGAGATTTGCTGCAGCAGAGCCCACACACACAGTCTCTCGTCTTCCCTTTCTTTTTCATTTCTTGCTCCGTCTGCCTTTCCGCAAGGTACTGCTGTGAGCCGTCTCTGCAGGATTCAATCTCACTTTCGGGCAGCTTCTCTGAATCGTTAAATGCTCCTGAAATGCTTTGTCTTTCTTTTTCCTCATCTTCATAGTCATTGTCGTCTTCGGGAGGGAGGAAAAAGCGCACAGCCTTGACACGGTGCACCTCTACAAACGGCAGGTCAAACTAAAAACAGTACAAACCACAAATTCTTTAGTTATTTTCAAGAATTGCCCCCAGAGTTGATGCATTTTTTTTTTTTAAATTCATAATGTGACTTCATTAATAAGTTTCCTTTTTAACCGTTGATGTTGAACGCCCACATTTTATTCTGTTTTTTTGTGCCTTTCCGCACAATCTTTTTTCAAAATGCTGCCTTGTACCATTGTTTCCCTTCTAATGGAACTGGCCAGATGCTTCAGATGACTGTCCAACTGGTGCGACAGTGTGGGCTCTGAATCATTAACACGAATGACGATGTGTTAAATCTACTGACGCAGGCTGAGCATTACATGGAGGAGACACTGGGAAAGAGCTGATGCATTAAAGTAAATCAATATGTTTGGAAGACTTTTTAAAAACCGGTTAAGCCAATGTATAAGCACTTAAAGCTGCTTATATACTGTACACAGCTACCTCAGAGTTCTGAGCGGTCTCCTTATCATGTTTTTCCTGGAGGAATTTGTTATGACTTCAGCGCTCAGCTCAGGGCCAGCGCTGGAGCAGGGGGGTCAGCCGAATGAGAGATACAATTTGGGTTGGTTAAATGCATTTTTCCATTTTTTAAAAATCTTTTCTTTTAATCAAGTCTGTCACTGGTCTCTGGTTCTGTTCGTCTTGCAAAGCGACAAATTTCACCAAGATGGAATCAATTTCACTGTGCAGTGAGTCCTTTCTGTCACAGTAACAGTTTATGTGATCACCGCTTTGCCCACCTCAGTAATTATTCCAATCAGCTTTTTCGACATCCCAGACAACCGTTTAATCAAAACCATGGTATTCCTGTCTCCGTAGATCCAGATAAGATTAGTTCCCCTTCCTCGATGGACAGCCCAGATAGGCACACCAGCCGGCTCTCCCAGCAGCCTGGTGAACTTCACTGCAGACGGTCCAACAGGACAATCGGGTTCCCCCGAACCAAGAGTGTCAGTTGCATTTAGAGACCAGTTGATCAAATCCATTTCGATTAGAATAGCAGGACAGAGAGAGCCTCTGAGATAAACAAGACACGGAAGCAAGCAGGAATGCAGGAGAGGAGAAAAGAGCATCCGCCTCCTTCGAGAGCCAAAGCATAATCCTATAATCCATAATATGCTGGTGTCCATACTGGTTGCAAGTGTCAGGATACCAGGAGAAACCAACTGACCTTAATATAAAACTGACTATGACGTTGTTCTCTTGATATTGTAAATGTTCTCCAAGCTTTAAAGCCTTGATTATAAATGTTCCATTGGCCTCACCTGATCCTGGGTGGTGGTGTGTCGGTGAAGGTACGTGAGGAAACCGAACGGACTGGTGTCCCGCACCAGGATGAGGTCACCTGTTCCATCGGCCAGGTGTGCTGAGGGAGAAAGGCCCTTAGGACTTCGTGGACATGAACTGGACATACAGGTGAGGGACACACACCTGAATCTGCCTTCCACACTCATCCACTCCCCTGATGATGGACAGAGGATACATACACACAACAAGGTGATATCAGAACAATATGTCCATATGAGAAACAATGCTGATCTAGAACCTTTTTTTCCATGTATCTTGCCATTCACATACAGATGACTTTTGGGATCTTTCTCACAAAGCAAGATTTGTGTGTGTGTGTAAAGCTTTAATCAGATCTAGGACAAAATGTTTCTTCAGCACTAGACTGAACTATGTTTACAGGTTGCAACACCTGTCTTAGTCATAAGCAAGTTAACTTCGAGGTTACAAATCATAAACAGCACATGAACCAAACGGTCAATCATCTAAAGAAAGTGCCGCCCACTTCCTGGTCCTAGTTGTGGCCTTAGCATATTATTGCTGCAATTTAATTAGTTACCATTGCACTATCAAAGCAACAAAGTAGTTGTGTAGTGATGTTTGAAGAATCGGACAAAAATATTATCAGGAACCAAATCATTCTACTGTATTCCCCCACTATATTGCGGTTCACATTTTGGGTCCCCGGCTATTTGTGGATTTTAATTTGTGGATTTCACTGGTATATTTTTGGTATACACTAGTGTAGCGTACATTGAAGTACTCACTATAAATGTAATATTTGTACGAATTCTACACAAAAAAAATGCTTTCTTTGTGTTTAAAGAGTGTAATTTAGGGCTTCAACTATTTTAATGAGCATTTTGAGGGGCGGCATCCGTGGATCACAGACTTTCTACCTTCACTAGGGTTTTAGAAAATAATCCTTGCATAAATGAGGGTCTACTGTACATAAAAATAAGTCACTGATGTGAAGCACTATTTTACAAAGCATCCCTAAGCTTGAGTGAGTGCTCTGCCCTGAAGCATCTTTCTTTGTGTAATGAGTTGTTTGTCTTAAACATAATGCTTACACACACACAAGCACACGTGCATCATCGTGACAGTGAAGGTTATTAGTGCTTTTTATTAATTTTTTAACTAGCACACATCAAGACCAACATGGTTTGCTTAACCTTGTAGATTATAATGTTCACTTCTATTAAGCTATTTAGCAGCTACTTAGCTACACAGCTAACTAGCTACAAAAATGTTATGGTTGCCCAGCTCATGTGCTAACATTGCCATTATTTTGTGCATACATTCAGAGGAACTTGACAAACCATGTCCACCTTCTAATGCATCTTTTATAAAGACCCTACAGTTTTCATGTGACAACTGAACAAAAATAAATGCATTCGTGAATAAATTGGTAGCTCAGATGAATTCAGATGAATGATAAAATGGTGCACGTGAGATGACTTAAAAAGAAGAAATCATTCACAAATGACACATCGCTAGTTATCCACTGACTAATGACCACGAATGATCCTCGGGAACCATGACTTAGTTGAACATGCTTTGTGAGACAGACACCCAAGGCCAGGAGGTTGCCTATAAGCTGACCATGCAGAGAGGAAACTGGATCAATCTTCTCATACTGACAGAGTGTAGTGATGGGTCGTTCTTGAGCGAGTCGTTCATTTTGAACAAATCTTTACTGTGACTCTGGAATAACGAGTCGTCTCGTGGGAGTGATTCGTTCAGTCGCACACCATCCTATAGTTTCTGTATCGGGATTATAGATTCACCTGTTTCGAGTCTTCGGGTTTTTCGAGTGGAAGTTCGAACCCGAAGACTCGAGAGATGAACTAATCAATT
>JBBIGC010000131.1:4548745-4559813 GCA_037576955.1 Lepidarchus adonis | reverse complement strand
AGAGAAACAGCCCCACAGCATCACAGATCCTCCCCCATACTTCACAGTGGGCATGAGGTGCTGTTCTGCTGCTGTTCTGCCAGACCCACATAGTGATTGTTCCCAAAAAGCTCCATCTTGGTCTCATCTGACCAAAGCACACAGTCCCAGTTGAAATCCCAGTATCGTTTAGACAACCCCAGACATTTGTGTTTATAATTGTGAGTGAGAGGTTTTTTTCTGTGCATGCCTCCCAAACAGCTTGTTGGCATGGAGACTGCGTCTGATGGTTATTTTGGAGACTTTGTGACCCCAAGATGCTACTGTTTGTTGCAATTCTTTAACAGTGAGCTTTGGAGAACTTTTTATTTCTCTTACCATCCTCCTCAGTGTGTGTGATGGCAAAATAACCTTGTGTCATTGCCCAGGCTTATTCACCACTGTCCCAGTTGATTTAAACTTCTTAATGATCCTCTGACAGTTGATGTGAGCAGGTGCAGGCGAGGGGCTATTTTCTTGTAGCCATTGCCTGACTTGTGAAGGTCGACACACATCTTCCGTACTTGAATGGTGTGTTCCTTTATCTTTCCCATGTTGAAGAGTGGATAAATGAAATGGCCTCTGTGTCACGTCATATATATACCCCAGGGAAACAAAGTGATGAATTACTAATTAAATGTTCCTAGATACTCTGATCCACTTTGTAAACTACTGTAGAAATACAGAAATACTTCAATTACATTTATTTCCTAGGAATTGTTAGGGGTGCCAATAATTGTGGAACATATGATTTTATGAAAAATAATTATTTCTTAGGGATTTTTTTCCTTAAAATTTACTCGAGCTGAAGGTTACATTTATCTACAATTTTCAGCATGAGAGTATGCTTCTGCAATAAAAACTGAATTTATTTTAAGCTTTTAACACATTATTACCAGGGGTGCCAATGATTATGGAGGGCACAGAACTTACATAATTTATACAGATTATTAAAATCTGTAGATTTCAGTACATTTACATAAGTAATATAAAAACCGTTACCAATTGTAATGTGCAGTGCTGATGTAATGGGGTCATTTATACCCACGGTGGCAAAACAAATACAGTCTGTGGAGCCTGTAGAGAAGAATAAACAACATCCGCTATTATTCTATCTTTAATAACCGTGTAATACTGGACACACCCGTCCAAACCTAACATGCTAATCATGTTCACGTTTCATTTCCTTATTTGTCCACAGTTTTTAGTCAGCAAACTATGAGAAACCTGCTGGAATGATGCCGATGTGGAGGTCACATGGCTGCAGCATCACCGAGGGGTCGTGTTCCGAAATCCCCGCCTCCTGCTGCGTTCGGCCAATCACGCCATGCAGCAGCTCGCTGAACATTCCATCTCCGCCCACACAGATCACACTGCAACAAAAGAAACAATGTAAAGCTCTAAAGCACATGAAGCTAATTTTAAAGCTAATTTTGCTAACAATCAATGGAAGTGAATAGTCACTCGTTAGCATCATTTAGAAGACATTATTCTACACTCTGGTTACTGGTTTCCAGTTAAATGTATACAATGTTTGAAAGCGTGACTGAATTACACTTCTAAAGCCCAGGCTCTGTCACTGCATAGGGTCCTATGGTTCTGTTAACTGAACTAAACAACAGAACAGATAAATCTCTGATTTCAAGAAACGTGGGACAATCTTCCATCACTTACCCATCAAACCCAGCCAGGTCTTTCTTTAGGATATGGTCTCTGGCCTGATTTGCTCGTTCGGTCACTAAAGCAACACAAAACATTCTTTCAGTCCTTCATGTGATCTCTTAAAAAACGACATTTAATAAGGTAAAGTCGTGTACAGAGTCACTGGTCATGATCCGACTGCATTTAAAGGAACTTCTATTTTAAAGGAATAGTTCTGCCAAAAAATTCCTTATATCTAAATGTTAAGAGTCTTTAGTTAAAAAAAATGCATTTGAGAGGTTATTATTACACACACACACTAGAACTGAGCAGTAACTGATCAGATCGACATTAAGGGTGTAACAATTTCCAATTACCATCCAGACAATGCTGTAAAAAAACATTGCTGTACCAATAAGAGTACTTGAGAGACTCATACACAATAAAATATACGCAAAAAGTTTACAATAACTATCTGGCTGATTTAGGAATGTAAAAACTTTAAAAAATGAACTCAATAAATTAAAATAATATATTTTCACTATTTAAAACAGTTTATAGAGAAGTTCCGTAAATCTAGTGTTTTTCCGGAGGGGGTGACAAAGGCTTTTTAAACCAAATTTGAATTTTACTTTAAAAATATATATATTTAAGAACCTTTTTCTTCAAAGCTCATAGTTTCTCTTGGCTTATATTAGGTTTACACTAGCCCAGATGGTTCAGGACTGCTTCTGCAATAAAAACTTAATTTATTTTAAGGCTTTTAACACATCCTTACCAGGGGTGCCAATAATTATGGAGGGCTCTGTATCTGTAAACGTCTTGGTGTAGAATTAACTATGGAATTTTTAAGTATTAGGTTTATTATTATAAAACGAACACCACTCATTTCAGTCAAATACATACCGGTAACCAGAATTCACAAAGCAAAGTCAAATGAAATTACATACACAACTTTAATGATAGAAGATATAGAAAGTTTTTAAAATGTATTTGTACATAACAAAAATTAACAAAAGGAGAAAACAGTTATTTGGTGACTACTGAGTTTCATTTTGTTAGTTTAGTTCTAAATAATAAAAGACACTCTGGAAATCAGCTATTTCAGGAATGATCACCTACATCTGAGTAAAGCAAAAAAAAAGTTGCAATATTTGCTAAAGAGATTTTCCAGGGACCTAGTCCTTTAATGATGATAAATCTTTTCTTTCTTTGTAAAGTCATGTGCTCCATGAGCTTAATAACTAATCTGGCTTCATTTCCTTTTCACCAACAAGATTGTGTTTCAAATCATCTAGTATTTGAAATCCTACAAAAATAATGAAATCCTGTGAATCAGCAGTGTTTAATTGTCAATCTCTTTTTATTAGAGAAACGATGAAGCATTTTCTTTTGCTAAAATGGCCTGTGGTCACTTTTACAAGAAACTCTTATTGGAAAACTTGGAAAAGTTCCTTTTTACACTATGCGATTATGGTTGACAACAATAGAAATGGCCCAAAATGACTTAATTTAAGTAAATTAGTTACATTTACATTACAATTCACGTTCAGGATAGCGATCCTATGCTTTTAAATTCTACGGTCACTCAATAACCTTAATAATTGATCCGACTAGCCGCAGCTTTCCCTTTTTTCTATCTGGCTTATCTTACTCTTCCTCCTTCGCGCAGCTTGTCATTTGAGACACTGTAACGGTGTTGTATAAGCAGCGTCTCAGTAGCTTACCCACAACATGAGAGCTGATGCCAGCCAGCTCAAACAGAGGAGCCACTAAGGAGTGATAGATCTGCTTCGCTCTCTTCTTTCCCCCATAGGGGTTAATGAACACCAGCAACCTGTGAGGACGAGAGGGACCTGATAGAGGGAAAATGAATGGAGACACAGAGAAGTGCAGTTGTCTTAGACTTGTGAATTAAGTTCAAAAGACGTGTGTAAGGGAATAACACGTTATACAGCTTTGTATATTTGTGTTGTTCTGAGAAGATGTCACAGTATATTGTGGATATTGTCAACGTGAGTTCCTTTACAAAAGGAGCGTTGATTATTCCCGTCCAACCGGAATTATTGTAGACCACTTTCCAAACTTCGAAGCACAATGCTTTAAACTGGAACTCGATCCTCAATCCTCAATCCAAACCTTCTATTCAAAAGGAAGTTTGATACTCACATTTAAGAAACGTTTGCATACCTGGCTTTAGTTTTTGTGATGTGATTGTAAGAAAATCTCACATTTTTCCTAGTTTTCTGCCTTTTTTAGTCATATTCAATACCACCCAATAACTAGGACTCCCCCAACCACAGTATCACCAATAACAGAAGCATAAAAAGTAGTATGTGCTTCCTCCAAGCTAAATGAAGTCAGCAACCGCATCTTAACTCTGATGATTAGCGTGATGGGGGAGAAGGAGGGAGATTCTACCAAACCAGCAAGTGCAAAGACAGTTCGTTATCTGACCAACGGCAGTGTCTTAATAATGTGTCTTAAAGTATTATTTATGTTTATATACATTATAGCAATACTGGCTTTTGCATTATTTATTTTAAAGAATGCTGCCATATGTATTTTTTATTAATCATTGAATATTTTTTATATTTCAGATGCTGTGTGTTACCAAACAAAAACCATTCAGATTGCTCAATAAACAGAAAAGAATAGAATAAGACACATTCATCACAATCACAGTATGTAGTAAAAAGTGTGTCCTGACTCACTGTGAGTTTTAACTGCAGTTTTGAGCTGGACTACCCACTGGTCCCTAAGGTCACGACTGGGGCAACAGAACTGGGTCCTGCCCAGTCTCCATAACGGCCCCTTCCCGCTTCCACTGCTACTGCGCTTCACATAGAACACTAAAGCATGGACAAAAAACATGAATTACAGTTAATAAATGTGAAATGTGATGTATTTTTGGAATATAGAGAAAATGAAATGATATTTTTAAAATGCCATCCAGATAATGCTATAAAAATACATTTATATACCAATAAGAGAACTTGGGAAATACTTATAGCATTGCATTCAGTTTTCACTGTAGAAAAATGTGTGCAATACCTATCAGGATCATTTATTATCATGTTAAATGATTTTTTTTAACCATCAATAAATTAAAATTAAAATCAATGAAATAAAGTTAGCTTTGTTTATTAAATTAGATGTAATGTACAGAGAAGGTCTAGCGTTTTTCCAGGGTGGGTGACACACCAACTTTGAATTTTACTTTTTAAAAAAAAGGATATTTGAGAACTTTCACTTTTTCTCTTGTTTTGCAAATTCTGTTTAATAATCTAAACCGTAAACTCCTCTGTGCTGCAGAGCTTCAGCTGTGCATCAATGCATGGCCGCCTTACAAACTTACAAAATGCAAAGGAAAAACATTTTATTTTCATAAAAGTTCATAAATAATCCTAGCCTTATTAAGAATCCTAATAAGGAATTAATGATTAGTTTATGACTCAATATTGAGTAATTCCATATTGGTGTATCTTCAATATAGTTCAGCTCTGCCTGTTTGTGACCACTTCACATGAGGGAGGACGTGAATAAGTCAGATCAGGTGGCACCAAAGAACAACTAGCTGAACAGTCATCATTGCCAGCAGCAACTTACACGTGAAGTCTCGTTCTGTGTCCTCGACTCTCTTCTGTGGCTGGATCTCCACACGGCCCTCTGCTACCGCCACCACTTCACCAATCGGCACTGAAACTAAACCGCACACAGACACTTGACACGGGGACTTAAGTGTTGCTCATTAACTCGGGAATCCATCACCAGTAGCTATTATTTCAGTGTAACCCCAAACCAAGACTTTCTACAGGAAAAAAATATTTATTCAGACTTTCACCGAGTCATACAGTTGCGCGAATATCCAATCTTTATGTATGTATCCAGGTTTTCCATTTCATTTGTCGCAAGTCACAGATTTATAGCATGGCACATGCAGTTTTAGAGTGGTATATGTTACTATTCTGTACATTAATAAATGTATTCAGATCTGTGGAAAATCGTCCCTAATGTTAAATGCTTTTCCCATTACTCAGCAGCAAGGAAGCAGGTCTGTCACTGTGGTATGCTGAACATTCTCAAGTTCAACCACAGAAGTAGCTATTTGATCTATTTCATCTATTTTTCAGGCTAATGTGGTTGTGATCATCCCAATCAAAAGCTAGAAAAGTACAATAGCAAAAGTGGGTCTCATCCACAAATGTCTTAAGATTTTTCTTCTCAAAGGGCAGAAAAGGTGTAGAGATCATTCTTACCGAAGAACTAAGCTGCAGAATGTCAAAATCTTTGTGAAAACTGCCTTAATGGCTTTGAAGAAATTAATACTTCTAAAGAACAGTTGGTGAATGAGGCTCAATGTGTTAAAAAATAAGAAACGGGGTAAAAAAATAATTAAAAAAAAAGAAGTCAATTTTTTATTTTACGTGTATTAATGTAGGCGACTTCAGATGATTTTTAGAATTTTTATTCCATGTCATTTATCACTTTGGACACTTCTGTATATTTAATAAAAACATGAACAATTCATGTTTTATATTTTATATAGACTTTTATTTTGTAACTCAGACTGAGCACAGTGGCGCGCACGGCAGAACGACATTTTATTTTATTTCGTTGCTACTGGCAACGAAAAGGGCCGCATGAGTATGAAGTGGAAAAACAGTATTTACCACACGAATATACATTTTTATACACACACATGGTATATATTACATATGCAGATTTGTATATATTAATACAAAAATACATATAATAATATGCTCCTATTCCCGTCATACTGTAAACACAAGAACTTTTGCACTTGAGACTCGAAGCCTCCTCTCAGTTTTGCTAACTCTGGAAGGTAAGGAATCATTCTCTCACTCACTCGTTGTCTTTTCTCTGTTCTTCTTGTCCAGTTCGGTCCAGCTGAAGTGCCAGCCGCTCAGCAGCGCTCTGTACCGCTTTCTCCCGACCCAAACACTGGACTCCACCCGGACCGAGTCTATCTCCATCGGCTAGTTGTTGTAGTTGCTCAGGTTTACTCGGCTAATCTTGCGCCATGTTGTTTTTGGTCACGATAAGTGATATTAGCTGCTCAGCTAACAAGACAGTAGTAGTTCATATGTGACCCGCACTGCCTGTAATCAAAAAAAGCTATAAATAACACCAGGAACTGCAGATAAGACAGTATCGCCAGGTAACTACCAGCAGCCTCGGTGACACTAACTCTCCTTTTTCCTCTGACCTGCCCGGCAAGCCCCGCCCCCCCCGCACACCTGTCCGCCTAAATGAGCGTACTGCACTCCCGTTGGCTAAGGCGTCAGAGAACGTACCTGGCAGTGGGCGTGGCCAGACCATGCGATGGTTTGTTTTCACAGTCAACACGTTAGACCGGAATAACAGACATGCAGTCGTAATGCTGGCAGTGTGTATTTATTTGCTGTGTTGTAAGATTCTTGTGGCTTCCGCTTAAATCAGCTTTGCAGAACCATCTTGTCTTGTGGCCCTGTGCAGAACCAGCTCCTAATCCTGCTCTAGAGCCCTTGTGTTCACTGTGGAACCTGTGGAACAGAAGAGTTTTACAGGAAAAGCACTTTTCTTACCACTTCAGAGTCGTCATCTAGCAGCATTGTAATGTTATTTAATAGACTGGTCATTTTCCTCAGCAGTTACAGATACAAAAACAGCTCACTTCCATGTGGCAAACTATTCAGTGCTTTCTCTGCTCTTCTTAACCCTAACTGCCATTGATCTTGCATTTTTCTTTCAGGATAAAATCGCAGCCACCAGCCATCAGTTCACAACGCTCATTAATATTAATGAGGAGACCTTCTCCACATTCAGATTTCTCTCATTTACATTTATTCATTTATCTGACGCTTTTGTCCAAAGTGACTTCCAGGTTCAGGAAACAATCAGCATAAATTCAGACATGACAACACTGATGTGTGAGTTACAGGGAGTTCAATACAATCTTCTTAGTCATAAAAACAGTGCAGGTTCTACAACAGTGTAGATGATAAGAGCTACAACATTACTACCTGAAAGAGAAACATTTCTATAATATCATTAAGAGCTTATGATTAATTCTAAAACAACTAATTCTTAAAAATTAATTCTCTCAGAATGCGCATGAGTGAGCTACTGCAAAACTCCAGCTAATAAATCACCCAATTAGCAGCTTCCAATTTATTTACTTCTAAACAAAGTGTCTTAAAAAAGTGAGAAAGTAAGAAACCAAAATAGCACTGTTCATTTAAAAAATACGATAGTGACTACTCACCGAAAAGCTAAGGTAAGAAATAAAGATGCGGGACTATGTTCGAACCACGCAATTCACGTGTAAGGTAAGTGGCCAAATACAGTATAATATACAGTGGTGTGAAAAAGTGTTTGCCCCCTTCCTGATTTCTTTTTTTTCATGTTTGTCACACTTAAATGTTTCAGATCATCAAAGAAATTTAAATATTAGCCAAAGACAACACAAATAAACCAAAAAATGCATTTTTAAGTGAAGGATTTTATTAATACGGGAGAACTATATGGGAATAATTTGCTGTCTAACACCTTTTAAGCTCCCTATTAGTATCATATTATAGATTATTTAATATATCTGCTACAAATTTGTTAGCATGTTGTATTTATATTATATGCGGGTGATTTTCATGGTTGATTTTCCGTGTTTCTTGGGACGTCGTGCTTTCTGGATGCAATACCACGATACTCCACTAGAGGCCACTACTATCCCTTTAAACAGAACTGCTAGTGTTTTCCGAAGCTGGTCCTGGATTCTCACTGTCCTGCACATTTGGTTCACTATCTGCTTAAAAACACTCAACACAACCGAACGAGGGTTTGTTGAACGCTGAAATATGTAGGACAGCAGATCTTTAGTGAATGGCTTTTGAAAATGTAAGTGAAAACAGTGTAATAATCATCATCACCATCATCATCATCATCAAGTTCTGGCCCAGGCACCACCCCAAGGTACCACCCTCTACAATGTTCCTCGGGCTCTTTAGATAGCTGTCTGTATTTCCATGTGTGGATGGGTTCAAGGAACTAGAAATAATTAAAACAGTTTCTGTTAATGTTTTGTTTTGCTGTTGTTATTGATAATATTCTTTTTATAATTATTTATTGCCTAAAATATATTTTATGATAATTTAGTGTTAGTTAATTTGAAATCCGTTCATTTGAATATTATTAATAATTAATTTGCATCCGCTCATACAAATAAACAACCTGAAATAGATCATCTGGAGAATTGATAATAATAACAGTGATAAGGAAGATGGAGAAAATGATGATGTTTCCCCATCATGGATTTGGATTATGATTATAGGCACCAGGAAGGGTTCACTCCGGACAGGACGCCAACCCATCAAAACAGAGACAGGCAATCATTCACACACACACACTCATGAGGAAACCCACACAAACACAGGAGAGCTTGTGTAACTG
Source organism: Lepidarchus adonis (assembly GCA_037576955.1). NCBI lineage: Eukaryota > Metazoa > Chordata > Actinopteri > Characiformes > Lepidarchidae > Lepidarchus > Lepidarchus adonis. The sequence goes on along the minus strand of JBBIGC010000131.1, from coordinate 4,550,705 downwards.
ACACGAAATGGTCCAGAATATAATTACTCAAAATTCAGGTTTTTTGTTTTTACCTGATCTGGTGGTGGAGATTTACTTTTCCCATTACCCCTTGCTGCTCACTGTATATAGTACGAGTGGCCCAAAATATTAATATGTCGATTTATCGTCGTCCTTGCTCACGTGATACGATAATCGATATACTGACGGCAATATAGATATTTCGCCAATTTAATTCCCTGGCGTCATTACTTCTGCTCTCCTCTGGGTGGCGCCGCTCGACTGAGTGCAGGAGACTTGGGTGAAAGCTGAAGAAGAGGTTTCCAACATGATTGTGTGCAGGAGACAATGTTGAAGATGAACTTTGCAACAGGTAGAGAGAAACGAACTCGGCTGAGACGCCCCAGCCACATTTTTTTCCCTAATTATGTTTATTGAGAAAAAATGCAATATAATACTTTTATTTACAGAAACGTTTTATCCTTTTCTAAATAAATTTGCTCAACCCCCACCCCGTCCCCACTCGGCTCACCCCAACCACATTAGATAGGTATAACCGTAACAGGCTTGTGTTCAATCAGGTAATACCTCTAAATCCGCAAAATAGGAAATAAAGGGTTGGCATTTATGGAAAAATTTGAATGTACATCCTCTCAATGTGTATTTAATCTTTTCAAGTTTTAAGAAAAACATGATGTCTTTAAGCCACCAGGAGATAGGAGGACATTTAGCAGATTTCCAATGAATCAGTAATAAACGTCTAGCTAATAGGGATGTGAAAGCTATAATATCCTTTTGAGTAGAGTTAATTGCAAGTGAATGATCAGGAATCACAAATATAGTAATCAGTGGGCAAGGTTGTAGAATTACCCCCAGAACCGACGACATAATAGTAAAATATCTCGTCCAGAAACCTTCCAGCTCAGGGGCCCCAGCCACATTTATATCTAAAGTCTGAGTTTGTATCTCTGTGTGCACTTCGTTCATAGCGATTGGATGATAATCCAAGTGTGCAGAATCGTGTGTCCCCGCCAATATGGAGCGGCTGGCATTTCAGCTGGACCGAACTGGACAAGAAGAACCGACAACGAGTGAGTGAGAGAATGATTCCTTACCTTCCAGAGTTAGCAAAACTGAGAGGAGGCTGCGAGCCTCAAGTGCAAAAGTTTACAGTATGACGGGAATAGGAGCATATTATTATATGTATTTTTGTATTAATATATACAAATCTGCATATTTAATATATACCATGTCCTCAACAATAATTTAGATCAGACTGAAGCGTAACACTCCGTCTGTTATAGACACAGTTAAAACTAGCGTTGTAGCGGAAAGTTTGTTTCATGGGAAGCAAGCACTGTGCAGTGTTTGTTCGACTATGTAGTGTTTGATGCTGGAAAATGGGTGGAAAGTGTTACTTTAGTTCTGTTTTCCCGCATCAAACACTACAGTCAAACTAACACTACACTGTGCATTGCTTCCCATGAAACGTGCCTTCCGCTACAGCGCTGGTTTTAGCCGCGTCTACACCAGAATGTGTTAAACTCCTGGTAACTCTCACATTAGTGTTGTCATGTCTCAATTTATGTTTTACCTGGAAGATGCTTTGGACAAAAGCATCAGCCAAATGAATAAATGTAATGTAAATGTTATTAGCACGATGCTAGCGCAACTTGCTAAGTGTCAAGGGGGAACAGAAGTGAAGACCTGAAGCTGAAGTAGTGGTTTCTCTGCGCTTCCGACCGTGGTTGCAAAGCAAATATGGGAAAGGTAACAATATCATTGCTGTTACTTACGTAAATTAATAAAGCGTTCCAGTGTTTCTGTATTATATCGCTACATAATTGTCGTGCAATATAATCAATTATCACAATTTAATCATTATTGTGGGTCACGTATCGCGTATCAAGTCAAGTCAATTTTATTTATACAGCGCTTTTTACAACTGACGTTGTCACAAAGCAGCTTTACAGAGTTTATA
>JBBIGC010000131.1:4527658-4548645 GCA_037576955.1 Lepidarchus adonis | reverse complement strand
TCACTCTTTTAATCACACATATATGCATTTATATATATATATATATATATATATATATATATAAATGCATATATGTGTGCTTAAAAGAGTGACTTTATATAGTCTCAAATAGAGATGGAGATGTTTGATACTGATTCAATATTTCTTCATGAATAACAGTTTTATAGCTATACAGTTATATAAATGATATGTTTTATTAAAATTTGTAATTGAAGCACATCATTTCAACATCTGAAAATAGGCTATCATGTTTAAACTAGACCAATGTTCTGCTAAAATTGTTAAATTAAATTAAATTGACTTTTTCAGATCTTGATTTTTCAGATCTTGTGTTTATATCAGCCCCAAAATGATAGTATGGCTGATCTGGGGAAAATCTGTATTGTATTTTTTTCTATTGCTATTGTAGCAAAATTGCTTAATTTTTAAATTAAGACCTGTTATTTGGTTTAAGTCATATAAATATACAGTTTCATTGCTTGAGGCTTGAACGTTTTATTCTAACATGGCAGACTCCCAGTTAGATGGTTTGGTTGCTTTTAATCATTCAAACTCATTTTCACACACTCTACAGACTCCCTGTTATTTTTTATATATATTTTACTTTTTTCCACTTTTAAATTAAGACAGCAGCGCTGATGATTTAAGTTAGAATTATTTGATTAATTATCCATACTTTATTCAACAAATGCAACTATACATTATTGCAGAGAATTAAAACATATTTCAGTTAATATTAATATTATAATGATTTGACCCCTTGCTGAAATTGTAAGTTTGCCCACTGACAAAGAAATGAACAGTCTATAATTTTAATGGTATGTTTATTTTAACAGTGAGGTATAGAATATCAAAAAGAAAATCCAGAAAATCACATTATAGAAAATTTATACATTGATTTGCATTTCATTGAGTGAAATAAATATTTGATCCACTAGCAAAACAAGACTTAGTACTTGGTGGCTAAAGCCTTGTTGGCAGCACAGAGGTCAAACATTTCTTGTAGTTGATGACGAAGTTTCTGCACATAGCAGGAAGAATTCTGGTCCACAGATCAGCTCTAAATCATTAGGGTTTCAAGGCTGTCACCTCCATGGGATTAAGATCCAGAAACTGGCTAGGCCACTCCATGACCTTCATGCACTTCTTCTTGAGCCACTTCTTTGTTGCCTTGGCTGTATGCTCCTTCTCTTTCTCACCGGGTTTCTTGCTTTTGGTTTTGTAGCCCATTCCAACCTTGTGCAGAGCTACAGTCTTGTTCCTGACATCTTTAGACAGCACTTTGGTCTTGCCCATGGTTGGAGTCTCATTGATTGATTGATTGAGTCTCTGGACAGGTGTCATTTATACAGGTGACTAGTTGAGTCAGTTGTCCTTATTGTGGTTGATGAGTAGAAATTAGCCGATCTGTGGAACTCAGAAGTCTCAAAGGTTGTTAGGGGATCGAATTCTTATTTCACTCAATGAATTTATATATTTTATATAATGTGATTTTCTGTATTTTTATATTCTATCTCACACTGTTTAAATAAACCTTCCATTAAAATGATAGACTGTCCATTTCTTAGTCAGTGGGCAAACTTACAAAATCAGCAAGGGTTCAAATAATTATTTCCTCCATTGTAATACTGGATCAGTGGGGAAAAAAAAATGCTGTTTCATTGAAATTATGTTTGACAACAACAGCACTGTGCAACTATTCACCTTATTTTTCTAAACACAACTTCTCAAAAACAAGACTGACTAATAAGGGACATTTCTATTGGGCAAGTCTCATTTTTACTTATGTTAAGCAGCTGAAATGAGCAATTGTTTGTAACCCCCCCCATCCTCCACCACCTCAGAGCAACCGGAACACTGTAATTCATTGTGGGTTTGGTGATACAGCTTTTTTTTTAAGTGGTTTCCAGGGTTGGACATGGCTTGCCTTGTCCTGGCCTTGCCCCTCTGAGTGTTCTCCAATGCTCTTTGCCTGCTGAGACCCACTCGAGGGGTTTTAGATAAAGTCAGTAGAGCCACCCTTTGGTCTGGCCTACATTAGCATGTCAACAGCCCCCCTCCAAGAGCTTGACGTTCTGGCACACTGCCGCTGTTGGCAGACTCTGGTTCACTTTTGTTATTCAGTGGTGTGGGATAATGCCTTGTATTGGGTTGCAGGTGAGGGTGCGGTTATGTTAAAGTGTAGGGTTCCTGAAGTTGCTTTGTGAGGAAGTGGGGGTGCATCAAGGGTAGGTAGATGGTGGTATCTATTAGGGTGCCATATATTAAGCAATTTTGATATTCAGAATGGAATTATGGATGGTATCTTTCCTTCCTGTCAGCCTTTAGTGTCTGCTGCATATTGGTTAATGAGGGAGGAAGTACGGCAGAACACTGCTCCTCGCACAGCTTTCTTTAGATCGCTGCTGTCCATGCCGCTTTGATGTAGGCAGATACCATTTTGTCAGCTGATCAGGAAAAAAGACTGCTGATTCATCATCCTGTTGGGGAAATGAATTCCGAAATTATCTGCCGTGAGGCGGGGGGGCCCACTTCCCGTCTTCCCCGCAGCACAGTAAGTTTACTCAGGCTTTCCTGTGGGTCTTCAAGACATACTAGCAGGAACCAAGCCTACACACTGTGGCAGTTGCTGGGACAAGTGTATAAAATGGGTTAAAAAGAGTTTTCTCATTGAATTGGCTAAATCGAGGCAGAATATGTGATTAAAATAGTGAGTCAGTAGTAATGCGTTAAGCTTTCCCACAGTCTGTGTCATATGTGCTGTCATGCTAATTTCATTTCATGTTTGAATTGGGATAATGTTCCCCAACACGGAAAAAAGATGAAAAATCGAGTTGACTAAAGTAAAATATAATGGGATGGATAAAATGAGCAAAAATAAACAAATCGCTAAAAATTTTCCCTGGCTCTCCACTCCAAATCTCATGTTTTAGCCTAATAGCCACTCAAATTTAATCTGAATGATGCTTCTGCTAGAATTGTGTATATTCTATGTTGAAAAAACAAACCATTCATAATTAAGTTGGCGGACTAAATGTAGAATATGTTATAAAATGAAAGAACTGGAAATAAGCAAATAGATACATTCATTTATAATGTGTTATCCAAAGAGTTAAGTAATTCCAATTGGCTAGCATCTAAGTTGGGATAGTCTTTGCCAAAGTGGCTATAAATTAATTGGCTAAAACAAAGTAAAAGTTTATATCTTATGTGGCTAATAGCCATGCTAATTCCATTTGGATAGCATTCATGCTAGTCCAGTAGAAAGACGAATCTTGAAAATTCAGTTGGCTAAAACTAAAATGGGGGATGAAAAAAAGGCTCATAGAAAAGCCTGGAGGGAATGGGGGTTAAAAGAGCACAGAGTGGAAAAAGTGTCATTTTTGTAAGGTCACATATTCACTTCAGTGGCAAATTCAGTTCTTAAAGTGCACCCTCGGCACTGCAATTCCAGCAAACGTGTTCAAACTGGAAATGATTCATTTGCCGAGAAGCCACCTGCTCTTAGAGCTGCCAAAACCACATCATGCACCATGCACGTCTCAAAGCATTCACATCTATTTATATTTCCATGACAAAAAAGTGAATTCATCCATGTGCAGCTGCAATGTTTTCCATGTACATTATTTTTTTCACCGACTGCTGCTCTGACCGACAAATGGAAAAACATCATCATCAGAGGCCTTACAACAGCTGGAACAAACGTTCTCATGATTTTTGTTGTAGCTTTTGCTTAGAAAGTGAAATTAAGTTTTAGTGGTGTTAATGGGAAACAGTTACTGAAGTATCACCCAAGTGCAGGTAGCAAAAATCAATTCATATGAATTATGTTTCATTTACAATCCATGGAGCTGTAGTGTAACATATTCACTATTACAGCTGGATTACTGTAGGTCAGCTTAAATACGGTATGTATTGTCACGTTTTACTTATGTAATAGCATTAGCCTTTTAGCTTTTTAGCTTTTAACACTTGTGTAGTTACATGAGTAAAACCTGTGTAATTACGTATGCTGCTCCGCTTTGTATGGAGGACGAAACATGACATAATTATAAATAAATAAATGTGTGAATAAATAAATAAATAAATAAATACATAAATACAATCTGTCCTGGAAAATGGCTAAAAAAAAAAAAAAGTTAGGGACCGCCTACCTTATCAGCATACAGAGACAAATAAATAAATGTAAAAATGTGGAAAATCTAAAATAGATAAATAAAGAAAAGTGACAACGCAAAAAAAAATAAATGAATAAATATGGAAATTCAGAAATAAATAAATATAGAAATATGTTAATAAACAAAAGTAGGAATACATTTAGCCATTTTCCAGGACATATTGTATTTATGTATTTATTTATTTCTATATTTACTTATTTATTCACACATTTATTTATTTATTATTATTATTATTAATGACACAATACAAACCTGCATCCTCAGGACTTTCACAGATGAAAGTGTGTTGCTTTTTTGGTCAATTTGCATGTTGCTAACTGCAGTATCAGTCTCACAGGGTTAATATCACAGTAACATGTGCTTAACTGTGGAGCACAACTGTGTGGTAAGTGCTGGCAGGAGCAGTAGGAGAGAAAGCTGCGGATCTGCAGCCTGATAAGGAAGGAGTCTGTGTGTGGCAAGAGGGTAAGTGTCTGGGCACATTGAGTTTGCCAGCGTCACATTGTGTCAGCTGCCATCTCTGTTGTGCCAGTTAAATGCTTCCCAGGCCCTGTGCCGAATGCATCCTTCAGAAGCCATTCCAGGTCACTGCTACACCAAGTGTCTGGAGAGATGTATCAGGCATATGTGTTTACATGGGGATATACAAACCGCATGTGTATTATTTCAGAACAAATGTGACTAGATGCTCTAGTCTTGACCTGTTCTCATCTGGATCATACATTGCAACCATATTTTTTTCCAATGGTTGGTATTGTTTAATCAATATCAATTTAATACTAATAATAATTAAAATAGTAATAAATTATGAAACATCTCCACACCTAGCCTTGACTACTGATTGGGTGAATATGTTGAAATATGCTGAGATATCAAAAATATTTTTAAAAAAAGCTGATATCTCTACTTTGTACCACTGTAGGTACAACATTGTGATGAATTGTGATCTTCTGATGCAGTTCTATATTTTCACAAGTTATGAAAATGTTCAAATCGTTGCCTTGGAAACAACATTAGATACACATTTTAGAGCCTTGTTGTACCTTTGAGGGAACATTCACATTGTTTGTAGCATTACCTGTAAAGTTCTTTTATCAGCGCTACACACAGGAGCGAATAAATGACCAAAGCTGTGGTCTTGGTTGCACCTGTGTCCCAGTCGTAAAGGTGTGACCTTTCCTACCGACGAGTGATTGATTAGGATCAATAAAAGAAGTAAAATATATGGTACCTTTCAATTACTCACACACACACACACACACACACACACATGGTCTGAATAGAATCACAGTGATGTCACACAATCCTACTCAACCTTTAATTAAGCATCTGGTTTTAAAGATCCACTTGCTTTCACACTGAAGGGTAATCTGTCTAAATCACGCTGTCTGTGAGCGCACTGTTGCTAGGCAGTTCATTTTTAGTTTTGGAAATTCTGTACACTTACATTTTACACACTCAGCTAAAGATATACAGAACCTGACTAACATAGTCAATACTGTGTAAAAAGACAATGCTTACATAACAATGGTCCAATAAAAACAAGTTATGTATAGTTTGTTAGACTTTATTTCACTTAAAACGCCAAAACTCAGAGAAAAAATAATGCTTAAAAATACTGTGAATGTGGTATATATTTGGAGATAATGCTTTAGAGGTCACCTCTGTTTTTTCATAAATTTTAAAAAGTACAAAAATAATTTAATGTGAAATGCTCTGTATAGAATGTTTTTAATGGTGTGAACCAGGAATCACGAGATCTACAATATAGATAGCAATTTCATTTACTCTCCTTTTAGTTGCATTGAACACCCTGCAGGCACCTCCCCACCATGAAGGCATTTTGAGAAAATATTTTTTAGGAGTAGAAGAGGTTTCATATTGTATCCATGTATGTTTTATATTACTTTCTCTAATAAATAGTAGAATTTGTGCAATGTATGGCGCAGTAGTAGTGACATATTCACATTCACAGTAGTTCAGCTTATATATTTATACATATTTATCATGTACACTTTTTTTACTCATGTAATTAGATGGAATTGGATTAGCAGATACTTGTGAAATGATGCAAGCTGTGCACCCTGCATGCACCTCCCCACCATTACGCATTCTGAGAAAATACATTTTAGACCAAAATATAATCTCAGCATTGAACAGCTCAGACACGTTCATTCCATTCAATCCATTTAATTAATTAATTTTTTTTATTTTGATATCTGATTCCTGTTAACGCCACTGTGTGTCTTTAAGTTCCTGTTTATTTAGACTTTTCACATTAATTAAATAATTAAATCATTGAATCAGGGAGACATTTTCTAAAAAGTGTGGAATTCCCCTTTAATTCTGTCAATTTTGCACCTAACATTTAAAGTTAATGCTCAAGGCATCACAGTAAGTCTCATAATTCATAAATTACACTTGTCCATGGTTTTGCTACTTGTTCCCTGTAATCTAGGCATATGAACAGGAAGCCAGTCGTTTGGAAGCCTTCTATCTATTCATTACATGCAGTGTTGCTAACAAGAATGATTCTGTTGAGCAAGAGACAGTTACGCAAAAGCCAGAATAATGAGATTCACAGCTGCAGTATTTGTCCAGATGCAGTTGGTAGCTCTTCCAAAATCTTAGCAGTCACGCTAACTGTTACTCTATGACATAAATGTCAGGCATTTTCATTCAGAACAATTAAAAATGTTGCTGTAGTCAGTTAGAAGCTACAGGTGGTTGGATATTGGCAGCGTTTGTGGAAGGGAAAAATGTGCGGCTCTGCATCGAGACCATAAAGACATTTAGCCTAGTCATGCTTTTGCTATAACCTAGCATGGTTTTGCTAGGTCCATGTGATTACTCATGCTAGGAAGAACAGACCTGTACTGTAAAGTTTTTTTTGTTATGGCTGCCATTCTGCACGTTATGGTCGCACTCTCTAAAGTGAGTCTGCACAGGCTTTGGCTTGTGACAGAACTGACATTTTTGTGGCTTCCAAACTAAAGTGGCTATGTGCAATTTTGTCTCCACCCACACCCTGTGTTGACTTTCTGGGCTAAGCAGAGTTTTTGCTAGCTTGATTTGAGAGCTGCATCTCCAGTTGCTCCATTGCGACAAAAAGGTGGATTCCCATGTTTAGTCTTCAGCATTGCCAACTTGAAAGGTTTTATTTAGTCATGCTCTGTACAGGCATTTTAAGTGCATTTTTGTTTTTCTTCAAGCTTAAATAACATAAGAGATGCTAGCAGGAAGGGAATTTGTTTAATGTTTTAATATCATTTCTTCTATTGACTGTATTCATGAGAAATCCCTGAAGCCTCGGTCTACCTTCCTGCGCCTAATGTATTGTTTATTCCAGTTTTGTCAGGATGTTATCTTTAGTTCGATTCATCTCCGGTTAAAACGCATATGGAAGATGAACCTCGTGTCTTTTCAGCAAGTAGAGTGTTGGAATGCAGCCATTTACAGCATGCAGTGTTTCAAACCAGAGCTTCTTAATCACCCTGGTCTAGGCTTTATAACCACCTAAAACTTAGAGCCAACTCGAGCAATTACCCTTTAAAAGAAGCTAATTAAACAGCACTGATTTATAGCAAGCTCATGCACAACAGCCCCCAGGCAGCAAGAAGGGACTTCTCAACCTCATTGCCTCGGGTCTCCTGCTGGGCCACTATCGTGAGCTCAACATGGGCACAAAGGGACGTTGTCAAGAGAACACCGGGTTTGAGCACTGCCGCCAAATTCCTTGGCATGGGTGCAAAACCTGCCCTTGGGCACATGTCTTAGCTGCAGCCCGTTGTTTTGTGGGGGTTCCCTAGTGCTTGAATAATATGAGAACTTGCAGCATGGAGATTTAGTGAGATAACAGAAGAATGGACATGGTTTTGTTTTGCCCCTGTGAGCTGGCGAGACAGGACCAAAGTTTTCATAGTCCCATCGGCCCAGCCTGAGGTGTCTGTGAACGTCTAGTCAGCACAATCCGCCCGTACCTCGTTCAGTGGAATTCCTGAAATTGACCTATTCATGCGCTGCCGACAGACGCGCTCTTTCTTTGCTACTGTTGCGAGGCTGGGTGAGCTTCACAGAATGATGGCAGAACTTCTAATCAATAGCAGCATACTAAATCCGTACACTTACAGTGTATTAATAACTTCTGTTAAAACGCCCCAGACAGGTGAAGTGAAGAACAATGACTGCCTAGTCATTTTATTACAATGGTACCAGTCATTGGGATATATTAGGCAGCAAGTGAGCAGAAGCTAGAAAATGATCTTGATCTGTGCCACTTTGACAAGAATCTTATTGTGGTTTCTAGAAGAGCATATCCACAATCTTGTTGAGTAGTTGGTGCCTACCAAAAGTATCCAAAGAAGGACAACTGGTAAATGGGCACCCAAGGCTCTCTGGTGCATGTGCGCAGTCAAGACTAGCGTGTCTGGTGAGATCCCAAAAAAGAGCTCCTGTTATGCCAAATGTTAATGCTGGTGCTGACAGAAAGTGGTCAGAACTAACAGTGCACCACAGTATAAGCTTTTTTGGTGGCATGAGGGAACCTACCCAGGTTTACCAAGGTGGTGTTAATGTTATGGCTGATTGTTGTATATATTTTGTTACACCTCTCAGTATGTGCAATAGGGAAAGTGTTGTTAAAAGTGTAACTTCAGTCATGGTTGGTAATACAGTTGTCATGTGAAGAGTTACAATCCACGGTCCCGGGCTATACAAAAAATCTTTTTTTTATACGATCTCAATCCGTAGCATCTAAGTATGTTGAAGACATCAACTTTGCCAGTATTCTGGATGAAAGTCATGGCAGAAAACCCTGAGATCGCCACAACAGCACTAAAAACTTCTGAAAGGAACATTTATGCGTTACCATAGCAACCATAGTGCGTGAGGGGCAGAGGACGACGTTACTCTGATCGTTGTTAGCGCATTTCAGGAAGACGCTGCTAATAAAGTTACATAACTACACAGTGGATTCACCTTTATTATTATATTTACACAATACCACAGTTTTTGTGTTGGTCGTATCATTTTATTTTGTTGTTTTTATCCGCGACACCTTAAATGCCGGTCCACGAAAATACTGTCTGACATTAAACTGGTCCGTGGAACAGAAAAGGTGGGGGGCGGCTGCTGTAAAGCATTTGGATAAGTCAGTCGTAATGTGTTGTATTATGTAAAGTGACGCCTTCCTGGCTTTGACCAGAAGATGGTAAAAGCAATGTGCGGCACCTCAAAGGAACACAGGGTGTAGAGCCTTGTGCCTGAGATTTATTGCTCTTTTATAGCTGTTGGACTGCGTTAGTAGGTCACCTGTAAAGCTACCTTTACGTTAATCAAGGTGTAATCTGTAAGCTGGGCATTTCTTCTTAAATTAACTTGAACGATGATCTAGAACAATCTTGAAACAATGAGAACAGAAGCAAAGATCGATTACAGCCGAAGCCCAGTAGGACACAGTCTTCAGAAAGCTTTCACCAGCTCTTGTAGTGGGATTTTAATAAGTTCTGAGTGCTGCCCAGTCTCTTCCTTCCCAAGACATGATGTGGACGTACCGGTGCCTACATGTGCCTGTAATTACCTTGTAGGAAATGAAATGCTTGACATCTGCTTTCAATGAATAGGGAGGTAGGGCCCCTCACTTTTTTGTTTCCTTGAACAAATCCTCTGGCATGCATATGTGGAGGTAGAGGCGTGTCAGTGTGTAAATGCACCTTGAAATGATACCTTTCAGAAGGCAGGTGAATGGCCTTGCGTAACAGGCCAGGCGGTGTCGGAACTGCCACTGCGGTGAAGCATTTGGTGACTGATTTCAGTGGCCCCAGAGTGACCGCTTTCTTCTTGTCAGGAATGACACATTCTCCTTTCAGTTGTCAGGAAAGATCATTGAAACCCTATAAATACATGCGTCTAGTGGCTGTATAGGTTTCCTCCTAATGTTTGACATTACCTGTTTAGTTAATGCGGAAGGTTGTTTATGTGTAGGGTTATTGTTCCCAGATAGATTATTAAGACGCTGTTTATTTTCAGCCAGGAAGGAAAGACAAGTAAGACAAGAGCTCACGTTTAATTTTAGACCTTGGTTTTAACAGGATTTCATTGCTGGATCATGTAGGTGTGGTCCAGTCTAGAGGAATTCCTTCCTTAACCAACGTCAAGAACAATGGAATTGTTGTGAAGGGGTATCAATCATCTTAATGCAGTAAGAAGGATGGTTAGTCATTTTAATTTGGTAGTTTAATCCACTTTTGGATGTTGGTCTTGTGGTACTTGTATGAACCCTTTGTTTCTAGAGTCGGTGATAAAAAAAGACCAAAAATCAGTCCTTTTAGGATTATTAATTATTCTGCAATCACCGATTATTACTTGGGCAAATCGTTATTTATTAAGTAAATTATTTTGAACACTTTCACAATGTTTTTAAGCTCTGAATTGCTGCACAAGTTAAAAAAAATGCTTACTCTTTGAGAATAAGCACTGAACATAAACTTATCTTTTAAATTGGTCGTTAGGCCTTTGTTTTGAAAATGTATCTGCCCCGCTTTCAATAGACCTGTGCTAAATCAGTGGTAGAGTGATTTATGCCATTGACATCATACATCAAGTAGGCACTGCTGTTATGGTTCAGAGAAGGCTTAATGAAACCTTGCGGGAATTTGGCCAGACATCAAACATTTTTATTGAAAGTGATATATAGGTACGTTCCATTACAAATAGGGCAACCTCTCCTGTAGGTAAATGTAATGATAGAATGTAGGATGAGTCATTAAATAACCAGAGACTGTATTAGCTTCCAGGAGGCTTCATCTCTATCTCACCTGGCATTGCATCTAAAGAAGAGCAGATGCATCTTCCAGAATCTGCTATTTTTTTACCAATACTAATGTAAAATTTTGAAGACATGGAATATAGACAATCCTTTAAAGAGCCGTTCCCCAAATTCCAAAAATGTCCCTTCAAGTAACCTGGGATTTTGGAGCACATTGCAGTTGGACCTCAGCCATTCAAAATGATACACAGTGTAGAAACATCCCTTTACAAAAGTCCCCTGTTGACCTTGGATAGAAGCACGGATTGAGTCACTTTTTATCTTCGGACTCCAGGTTTTTCCAGCTTTTCATTTGCTACTTGACCCTTATCTAACACTCACAGAGCCCACTTACCCTCCGTCTTCTCCTACCACCGCTCAGCAGTTGGCTAACATTCCCAGAAATCTTTTGAGGGATGGAAATGTTTATCCTGCCTGTTGAACTCTTGCAAATGTGTGAGTGTTACAACAACGGCAGCCAAAGATCATAGAAAGGGTCTGTAGGAAAGATCTTCACATCGTTATTCAGCATTTAACAGCAGTCTCATGCAGAATTGTAATCTGGCATTGGAATTTGAGCAGTTTTCATTGTGATGGTAGAAGCTATTCTCAATTGTAGTGGTGCACCTGGTGAAAATTCAGATCCATGGCCGTGAGATTCTTTAGAGTCTTCTCCTTTTTGGCCCAGCCACTGTAGAGATAATCCTGTAGATCGAGACGGGCAACTCCTTGATCCTTTGTCAGTGGGTGACGGGGTGAGCTTAAATCCAAGGATTTGAGCCTACGAATCGAGCTGGAATGAGCCAATCGGAAGACAGCTACTTCAGGCGGACAAAGTGAGCACCTGATGCACTCTCACATGCTGACCCCAAAGAATCAGTCTCAGGAATGTTCCATTCCACCACTTTGTGGCTCCAGCTTGTGTTTTAGCGACACATCATGAAGATCAGTTTACTCCCAAAAAAAGTCTGGGAAATGTTTTGATCTTCTTCTAACTATCAGTTGGTTTAGTGACTCTACGTTGGCATTTGCACCCAGGTTTCTTAGATATTTCAATAACATTCTTGAAATGGTCCAGTTAGCTTGGATTAGCCCACAATTCATTGGGCAACTTTAAAGATATCATGTGACACATCTAAAGAGATGCTTGCTCGTTGAAGCAAGGCATGAAGACAGTGACCTATTTGTGGAATCTCCAAGTTCTCTCATGAGGATCAACAAATGTATGGTGATCCTGAGTAGCAATAGCTTGCTGTCTTCAGCAGATGTTTCCCAGATAACCATTTCTGAGCGCTTTCTTGACGTATGGACTGTAGGAACCTCAATGGTGAAGGTGTTAAAACTTCGGTTCTTTCTCCTGGAACTGGAGTCACTATGCAAAGATGTCAAGGCCTCAGCTTAGGGGGGCTGTGTGGCGTGAAGGACTAGGGTTTAACAAAAGAGGCTTTGAATACATTCATAGGCTCAGGGTTCGCTTTAGTGCCCCCTAAAGTGGAATAGGTGATGTTCTATATGCATCAAGTTTTGCTGAGGGCAAGAATCGAATTGCTTATGTGTTTTGCAACTACTTGAAATCCAGAAGAAGCTTTATTTGCTCCAGTTTAACTGCCCCACATTCTCAGGAACCAAGTCCTCTCCTGGCCAACTGGCGTAGGACTGCTTTTTGTGGTTGGTTATGCAAAGAGGTAGTTTCATTTTGACTGCCTATTTAAAATAGCCTTAGTATACAGTGCTCCCAGGCATCGCTGATGGGACCTCTTGAGTTGTTGGGTCAATTGCTTCAGTGTAAGAGACAGGTAGTGTACTTCCATGTAAAAAATCAGCCATATTTTGGTCATTGAGACAGGGCAGTGCTTGTTCCTATGTGGCCAATGGTGGACTGTTTCTGTGGGTAGCTGCCTGAAAGGAATTTCACCTTTGGCTTTCAGTTATCTTCAATGTTAGTGGTTAAGTAAGTAAAACTCTGCAATAAACCATTCTCTCTGAAAAAATGTGATATCTTTGGACACATTGGTGTTGCAAGGGATGTGGCATGTTTATCTCATTTTATCTCAAAATGGATACTGCCGATTCAGAATCAGACTCAGAAAAACTTTATTGTCCCTAAGGAAATTGCTTATGTAGCGACTGCGACATAGAGACAAAGACATAAAATAACATACATCTTATACTAATGAATATACAAAGGTAATAAATATAAAAGGTAATAAAAATACAAGGTAAAGAGAATACACAGTACTAAAAATACAATATAGAAAAATATAAAGGTCCTATAAATACAAAGGTAACAAAAACTACAAGGTAAAAATCTGTGATTTTTAATGAAAAAGCAGTAAAAATAAGATAAATATGATAAATTATAGTAAAATTTAATTATGGTAACTGCAGTGATTGTAGATTGTGTATAGTATATCAATGACCAGGTACATTTCATAATAATCCTGAAAACTTATCTCTTAATTATTTAGCAGAATTAGCAGTAGTGCAAGCGAGATCTATATGAAGTGAGTAATTTTTGACAAACGGAGTCACAGTCCAGAGGTCTGTCTTGGTGTTTGTTTTCTCACACACCCACTTTGGACAAGGAACATTGATGGAAGGGTGAAATTTCACCTGTAGCTTTGTGGGTTTAGTGGTATTTTTATCTCACAGAGGAATTTCACCTCTGTCTACTGGGGCGTGCCTCAGACTGGGAAAGAAAGGGGTCAGAGGAACTGGAACATCTTTAGGTCACCGCAAGTCGCCTGCCAGAGCACATTTCGTTCACACCCAATCGCCTCAGCTCACTGTTCTGCACTTTGGAAGTCTGCAGCAGCTTAATGAGAAGCTAGGAATCTCTTTTGATCAGATAAGCACTTCCTTTTTGCAGCTCTTTTTTATTTAGAGTGTGAGCAATTATAATGGATAATCAATGCTTAATACGAGGATTTGAGATTTGTCAAAATTAATCTAATTAACACTAGATTCTGCATTTTAAAGCAGAATTATTCTTGATTGCACATTGAACTGTGTTGTAAAAGTGGTTAGCTAGCACAGTGTTTGAATATGACGATGAACTAGCAAAACATTCACTTAGCATGAGCAAGAACCCTCCTTATTTGGCAGTGAAAGAGCATTGAATTTGCATACACAGCATGTATGTCTATTATCAGTTGTATTACTAACAAGAAATATAGAAATTTTAGTCATAATATACATGATTTCCCTCCAAATCTTGAAAAGTGAGATCCTCCTGGTGTGGCTTTTCTTTCTTTCAGCTATGGATTAAGTTCTTATAGTGTAATGTTCACACTGCTTAACACAGCTTTCTAATGACCTGCAGATCCTGTATAGCAATCAAATTGCAAGCCCATTGGTTAAGAAAGCTCATTTCAGTTTATAGGTTTTAAAATCAAATTGAAGAAATTGTGGCCACTCAGATTCATGGGAAATATAAAAATTTTTTTTACTAAGTTGCCAATGACACAATTACTGAAAAGCTCATTTTTATCAATAGCTTTGTGCTAATATCTACCTAGGAAATGAACAACGGTTGCTTTGAAGGTGTGTTGATACCGTGTGTAACACAAACGTTAAAATAGCTAATCATAATGAATCACTTTAAATTTACTTCAACTTATTTTGCATAACTGCGCTTTCTGACTGTATTTTTTCAAAAGTTAGCAGCTTTATTACGGTAGTTTACCTCTATAACGCTCATGTCATGTGTCACAAAAACTATGTTTCTTGTAGAATTTAGTTATGTGCTTCAGTATTATTTTAACAAGTTAAGAAAATTTGACACAAATAATATTGTAGAGGATGTGAGTCAGTGTCTAGAAAAAATAATGCACAAGTGGCTTTGGGGGGAAATGTAAGTTACCAGCAATAATCACAATTAAATAATTGATCAGAACAATCACGATTAGATATTTTTCCCTAAATCATCCAGGCCTTTTCCAGACCTTGGGAAATTCTACTTCTGTTTTCCCGCGGTGATGCAGGTGAATGAAAACAGCTGTTAGGTAATTTCGGCTGAAAGGATGATTTGGGTATTTAAAGGGGATTAAAATGCTTTTTCATTTTTCCACATACTTGAGATTTTGTCGACACCAAGTTTCCGTGAGCTGTGTAAGTGACTTTTTTTTTCCCTTTTTGAAGCCTGTAGCTATTGTTCCCTCTTAATTTCATCTAAGTGGATGACTATCCCTCTTGAAGGGAAATGATCCTGAAACAGTATCAGGTTTCTAAGCAGCATTTCCAGCCATGTCATTTACAGTGTTTCATAGGAGTCCAGTCCTATCTGATAATTAACTGGGATTTGGCCTTTGTGAAGGTTTTGGAACGGTCACCAATGACAGTGATCCAAACATCTCAGAAATAGCTTTCAGTAAATTAGTGTTCTTGGTTACCTTCCAGACATTCCACCTTTTTAGCTGTATCTTACCTCCCAACACGCCTAACCCAAGCAGGAAGCGTGAATACCTGGTACAGATGTGGTGGGAGGGAGAATGGAAGTAAAATGGCTATTTCTGAAATGTTTAAACAGTTATGATTGTCTGGTTTTCCCAACATATTCAAAGAGGCCAACCAAATCCTATTTAATTATGAGCTAGCAGGCCTGAATAGATCCCAGAGGCTTGAGCTCGACCTTGGGAAAAGAAAACATGTGGTTGTGTCTAGATTAGAACTGTACTACAAACTGCAACAAGAAAATATTAGATTGAATAATCACTGAAGGGCATTTCAAATTAATCTTTATTGACTGAATTAATAAAGAAAAGACTCTTTTTACCATTTTTGAATAAATTACTATAACGTTTTGTCTCTTGAACTGTAATCATTCAAAAGAAATACATCTGTTTTGCATTTAACTGTATTTCTAGATGGATTTTGTAAAGCAATTTTGAAAAGGACTTAGCTATACCACACTTACAACCCCTAAATCTCTTTATTTCTCTCCCTCTCTCCCTGTGTATATAGAGCATGTTCCACAATTATTGACACCCCTGGTTAAGATGTGTTCTTAGGCTTCTATTTTTCCCCAAAAATACATAGGCCCACAACACAGAAAAGAGAAAAATCCAACTTTTAATTAAAGTGCATTTATCCATTGAAATGAATCACAATAATTGGCACCCCTGCTGTTAATATTTCACACCACCCATTTTTTGCCAACAAGACATCACTTAATCTTCGCCTATAACATTTCACAAGGTTGGAGAATACGAGACAGGGATTTATGGCCATTCCTCTTTTCACAATCTTTCTAGATTGTCCAAAGTTTTCTCTTATGCACTATCCTTTTTAGCTCATCCCGCAAGTTTTCAATGGGGTTGAGGTCTGGGAACTGAGATGGCCATTAGAGGAGCTTGTTTTTGTGTCTCCTGAGCCATTTTTGTGTAGATTTTGCCATATGTTTGTCCTGCTGGAAGTCGCAATGTTGACTCATCCTCAGCTTTCTGGTAGAGTCCACCAGATTTGGATTTAAAATGTCCTGGTATATCAAGGAGTTCATCATGCCATGTACCCTAACAAGGTTCCCAGGGCCATTGGAAGAGAAACAGCCTCACACCAGCACAGATCCTCCACCATACTTTACAGTGGGCATGAGGTGCTTTTCTGTATACTCATCATTGCCAGACCCACTTGAATTATTGTTGTCAAGAGCTCAATTTTACTCTCATCTGATCAAAGCTCACGGTCCCAGTTGAGGTCCCAGCACCACTTAGCAAACTCCAGATGCTTACTTTTGTGACTGTAAATGAGAAAAGGGTTTTTCCTTGCACAGCTTGTTGGCATGGATATTGCATCTTGTGGTTGTCATGGAAACTTTGTGACCCAAACATACTACTTTTTGGTGCAGTTCTGTAACAGTGAGCTGTGGAGAATTTTTTATTTCTCTTACCATCCTCCTCACTGTGCGCGATGGCAAGATAAACTTCTGTCCTCGTCCAGCCTTGTTTGTTACTGTTCCAGTTGCTTTAAACTTCTTTATTAATCCTCTAACTGTAGATACAGGCAGATTTAGAATTAGATTGTTCACAATCTAATTGTGGTTAATCATGTTTTTCAGTTAGTCTAATATATTTTACCCCCCATGACGGGTGCCATTGTAATGAAATGACTCTCTTTTTCACGTTACCAGTCACAGGTCGTAATGTTATGTCTGATTGGTGTTTTTTTAAAATAGCACCAGTAGAACACAACTTTTAGAGGCCAGAATGTTAACGGATGCCTCTCTTTTAGCCCCGTTGCTGTTGTCGATGTGCTATGGCTTTAATGAATGCCTACATGCAGAGTTTAACAAAGCATGGTTTTATTAAACAGAGTTTGACTCGCCTGGGTTTCGGGCCAAGGTGGTGGTGTCAGATTAGCTGGTTCTAGGGTGAGTATGAGCGACAGAAAGAGAGAGCAAACACTGGGGGTTGGGGTGGGAGTCATGGGGTGGTAGGTGGTAGAGTTAATCCCACCACTCCTGCTGCTCTGGGAAACTGGAGCTCAATCAGAAATGTTCCGCTACTTCCTTCATACCAGCTGGCCAACATGCCAAGAGCCTTTTTGGCCAGGATTCTCCTGCGCCCAATACTGTACTTTGGGATGCTTCTGTTTACATAGCCTTGCTATTGTTAGTGCACGGTTCAGACCAAAAGACCTGTTGTTGTTGCTAATGTACTTAAAATATTTCATGATCTCAACTAGGACCTCAGTGACTCTCACTTAGTTCATTCCCTTCTTCTGGGTCAGCCATTACGTCTACGCCGTCCTTCAGAGCCTTGTGGCGCCGCTGCTTGAAGTATCTGTCACAGCTTGAAGCCAAGGTTCCTTTGGCAAGTGGACGCAGCCATTCAGATGAAGGAAGAGAAGCTTTCTTGAATGGCAGCTAGCAGAGGTACAGAGGCACGTCGCTGTCCCGCTATAAATAAACAGCGCTTTCTCTCCTCGCACTGCCTCTTGGTCCTCAGCTGTCGTCTGGAAGTATAGGAGCTGCCCAGGCAGTGCTGGCCACAGGTCACAGTTAGATGCCGCTTACCGGAAATAGGGTGGTATTTTTAGACCCTCAAAGTGCTCTGCCATGATTGTGTTTACTTGGTGTGATCGTAAAAGAGCAGAGGAGCTTCACACGAGGGCTCGGTCTGTGATTTTCGATGATCTCGATGAGCGTATCAGTCTTTGTCAACATGATCAAGTGTCATGTTTTGTGGTAGCGCCTCTTCCTGTAACTCACGCTAAATTATAGACTAATAAGGTGGTGGATTAGTACGAAAACTAGCATCACAGCAAAGGAATTCTTTCCACTGAGCCCAGTCTTATGATAATGCTATATAAGGTGTCATAAAAGGCAAGGGGGAATGAGCTCCGTTGACCTGTACACAGTCTTTCCAGTAGCGTCTAGCCAGCTTAGCCTGCTGGCCTAATTCCACACATTTCTCTCCATGGTCATTGCACTGATATTTCAGGTAAAAAGGGTAATAGCTTCTGATTAAAGGCGCTTTCCTTGAAGTGCGTTCTGCTGGGTTTACTTCAGCTGGTCCATAAAGTCTTCTATTTCCTCCATAAAAGCAAACGATTAGGGTTTATTACTTAGCACTAATGTTAGGACTGTTGGAAGGGTTTTTTGTCTGGCGAAAAGAAGACGGTTTCTTGCTACTTTATGGGAAATCTCCTTATTAACAATAATCTGGCCCACGTTGGACATTTTGGCTGAACTCAAATTCAAATTTTATTTGTCACATACACTGTCATACACAGTACGATATGCAGTGAAATGCTTTGACGACCACCCGTGACCTTAAATATATAAAACTTTATTTAAAGACAATTTTAAAGATGTAAAACACTTAACAAGTAATAAATAGAGCAAAATATTTTAAAACTTCTAGAAATATAAAAACCTTATCTATAGATAGGTTCAATAGGTATGCTTGGGAAATCACTCTGCTGGACACCGGCCCCAGAACCCACAGGGTCTTAAAGCAGAAGCTTTAGGGTTGTAACAGAAGAGCAAGTGTTGCAGTTCCATTTTGTTTTGGCAGCATGTTTGTGAGGGGGAATGGGGGACCCTGGGTGTCAAGCACAGGTGGTGTGCTTGAGAAAGGTTCTGTGTGCCCTCCTGCTGGGGTGATAATTGAGGATTTCTCTGTAGGGGCCACATAGGGCCCCACAAGTAGCGAAAGTTCGCTGGAATGCTTTACACCTTTGGCCCACCCACAGCTGTCATTTTAAAAAGCCATTGATTTGATACCAGTGAGCTTAATTAAGAGCTTGGGCTTGGAAGTGATTTCACCGTGTGTTTTAGTTTTGTTAGATGAGGTATGGGTGAGATTGTAGAAAAATTCCATTAATTTTTCAGATTTTTTCAGTTTCTCATAAGACACAAGCTGTATCAAGAGTGTATTGTATCAAGGCGCAGTAAACGAGTGTTAAACCTTCTCTGGCTTGATTGTGTTAATACTTACAATGTAAAATGTGATGGATGGGATTAGGGGTAAGAGATATGGCAAGAATGTATTGTGATACTGCATGAAAATTTGATGCAGATATAAAAGAACCAGGTCTAAACTCATTTAACATTCTCTCGTTGTGATGCAGTCAGTCTGTTTGTCTACTAGTGCACAATGAGATGTAATGTGACTTCTAATGTATCATCATTGCAATAATAGTCATAACCTAATTTACATTCACTCACTGTGTGAAATAAGCTGTCACCTTCATTCCTTCATGAAGCTAATGTAAATGTGTTCATCCAGTCAAACCACCAGTGATGGATGTGGGCGCCCCACGTCTCTACATCACCCTGGCTGGATTTGGCCTGACTTCTGACTTCAGAAACAGTATGAGGTGTCAGGCTTGACTCCTGTTTCATGGCTCTTTCACTAGACCCACTCCTGTCTGGCCCCAATGTCGCCAAGCTGAAACGCTGCAATACCACACCTAAAATATCCTCAGACACGTTTCATATTGTTGTAATTATGTCTTATGGCTGCCCATGAATGAGTTTACCACTGCGTAAGACCATGCCATATAAAAATCACAGTTTTCATGGAATCCACCATCATGTAGGAGAGCATCTCTTGGTAGATACGCAGAAAAGAAACAGAAAGAAAGATGTTAAATTGTCCCTGAAGAGATGCGACATTTGCTTCTTTATGGAAGTCTTGCGCTGGCAAACAAGCATGGATTATGGTCCAAGTGAGTCAGGCTACTGAGTGGTCCCCACGAGTACATGAGCTCTGCTTGAGTCATTTACCACAGGACTATGATCACTTAACCACAGGGTTTCATCACTTGGAAAGATCTCCATATGGTTCACAGAGAGACCCACAGTTCATAGCAATGGGCCCGTCTCCATCTGAATGGCAACTAGCCATGAGATAATTACTGTAACTAATGGTCATCCAGTTTTGAGTCCCTAAAAAATCACATTTTCATATCAATGTGCATGAATTAGCACCGTACTCCATCAGATATGGATTTTACACATATCATTGCTATATAATAATACTCTTTGTCTAACTCTTTATTTGTATATGCCAGAAATAATTACATTATGTGAACATTTTGAGAATATACAAATAGATATACATTACATTTTGTTCCAATGGTTACATTAACATATATTCTATTTATAATTAAATGCTTCATTGAAATGTTCATGTTCCTTTTGCTAATATTCAATTTGTCCTTTAAAGGAGTTAGTGTAGGACATTTGTATGAGTTTACATGCCAAACAACAATCAACCTCATACAAGCCTCCACAAGCAGGGTCTATTTAACAGTGCTAAAGGAAAGTCAAACTGACGACTGCAGGGCTGGGGCCACTGTGTTGGCACAGAGTGGTGTGTGTGTGTGTGTGTGTGTGTGTGTGTGTGTGTGTGTGTGTGTGTGTGTGTGTGTGTGTTTCCAAGGGAAGTGAGGGCAGTATTCATGGAAGAGTGAAGAAAAATAATTTGAAACAAAGGGTTCAACAATGAATAACATGACTTAATTGAACTTTTGGTGGTCTTCAGAAGCCCTTTAGATGG
>JBBIGC010000131.1:4469875-4488540 GCA_037576955.1 Lepidarchus adonis | reverse complement strand
GTTATTTATTATTAAATTTTTTATTATTTTTATTATTATTATTATTTTTCGTGAATCCAATAAAGGATGTTCTTCCTCATTACTGCTGGTACAAACACATCATTGCAGTCTGGGCTGCAGACAGAGACAACTAAACGTTAATGTAACATCATACCGAAGTCAATCAAATGCAACTACAAAATGCCTAGAGCGCGTTCATTTATCCAACATTTGAACGCCCATGTGGACAAGGCTTTACAGTCTATATATGGAAACTGCAAAACCAGCTTTTGATGTTATGTCACAAGAACCGTGTTTGGTCAACAGTGTTTTAGCTCCGCCTACTCACACTGAAGATAATGAGGTTTTGGTCTGGACTGCTTTCTGAATCAGGCACAGTACACAGCAGCCAGTTAGAATAGAGGTTTTACATATATTGGTCTCAAGTGCGTGGAAACAGAGATCCTGTTAAAATCTGTTGGTGCAAAAAACCACACAAACGTTTTAATTGGACCTGAGAGAGAAAAAAACTGAATGCAATAAAAATGTGGGATATTTGCCCTTTGAAAAGATTCCACACACTTTCAATTCTTGTTTACAAAAGTGGTACATTAGTGCAGTGTTACTCAAAGCGTTCGTCGAGGATGCCTGCGTGTCATCAGGGGGCCTTAGGAATTGATGTAGACAAGCACTTCAAAGAGTCATTTATCAAAAATTATTTTGAGAGCGAAAAGTGTTTTTTGGGATTACACCAAACATCTTTTGCGCTTTTATTTTCAAGTGTATGGGCCTGCAATTACTGACCACACTATCTGTTGTTTCACAGTATCATCCATCAATGCACAAGGCCCCCTTAGGACGACCAGTGACCAGGTATTATTTGGGTGGTGGACCATTCTCAGCACAGCAGTAGCTCTTACATGATGAGAGTGTTTATATGTATTAAAAAGATGGCAAAGCAGTGTTGCTGGCTTTTTAACACATCAGTGTCACTTGCTGGGTTGAATGGTCCAACTCGCCAAAGACACAATTAATCAAAATGAATACAGCCACAAATCAAGGAGAGCGCTCTGATAGATGTCCAGAAAGTGAATATGGCCACCAATCATTCAGCATCAAAGAGAATTAGAAATGGGAGCTCATGAGTGACAGCCACAGCAGAATTTGATCTCGTGTGTATGTGGAGTGCTGCCAGGAGTGAGTGCTTCACCCGTCTGAAGAGCTGCCATCTTGCTTGTGATTAACTCCTCTGTGCCATGTTGTAGCTGCTGAGGGATCCCAGCCAGTAGCCACTGTCCACCCACCCGTACTCACCATCCAGCAGGGTCAGCGTGCAGAGTTCCGCTGCACGGCCACCGGCAACCCCGCCCCTGCCGTCGAGTGGACAGGTAAGGGCTCAGGGTTCTCTGGGTTCTCAGGTACTGTCCTGGTAAATCTTAGTACACCCAGGTACAAACATGCACAAAATGCAAATCTACCACCTGAAATATACAACTAAAGGTCTAGTTGTGCACTTCAAATAGGTTTTAGAGGATCAGTGGTTATCGCTGTCGCCTCACAGCAGCAAGGTCCCGGGTTCGATCCCTGGCTCTGCTTTTCTGTGTGGAGTTTGCAAGGTCTTCCAGTGTTTGTGTGGGTTTCCTCAAACTGGCTTTGGTTTTGGTTGCTTGGCTAGCTAGTATATTGCCCTAGATACACCAGATAGTTGGGATCGGCTCCAGCTTCCCCATGACCCGAAATGGATGAGCGGTTGGGATTATCATGTGTACCATTTCAAGAGAGGGTATATGCAGTCAATGCAAGTTTAAAATTATCATTATAGCTAAAGGTTCAGATATGTTCTCAGAATAATGATATTTGCGATATAGTTCTGAGGCAACCACAACTGTGACTGTTTGTATAAGAGGGATTTGTATGGGCAGTGTCTTTACATTTAAAACTAACATTGTAACAATTAAAAGGGGAAATTTGCAGATTTATTAGTTTTTGCAGAGTCCATTGTTACGATTTAATCAACGTCACTTAGAGAAATAGGATGTTAAATGCTTAATTCTAGACAAAAATGGATAAAGTCAGCATTGTTTACTGTAGTGATAAGAACCTGGTGTCTTTAAAAGCCATACTCACAGGAATGGCTTCCCCCTGCTTGATGCCTGATACATTGGAAATAGTTTTGAAAAAAACGTTTTAGCCACAGTTACATAGTAATTTTCTGTCTACAGTGAAACATTTCACATCAAGCAACTCTGAATGTCTTTGTTCATATCTCATCAACTGAACTTTTTTCAAAAACAAGCGAATATCTCTTTAAATACAGTAAAAATAAATGAAAAAAAGTAATTTTTCATGATAATTATATTTAGTTTATTCCTGTCAGGAGGCCCAGGCAACCGCATCAACAGCAATGCCGTCATCCGTGGTGGTGTTCTGACCTTCTCTTCTGTGGAACGTTCGGACGAGGGCGACTACATCTGCCGGGCCCTCAACACCCATGGCGAGCACACCGCTCATGCCATCCTCTATGTGCACAGTACGTTCACTAACCGTTGTTGGCTGCTTCCTTGGTTATGATTCCACACAGTTTCAAGTAGATTTGGATTTGGTGTGTTGATATGAGGTAAATGTAACATCCTGTTGTTTGGACATTGCTGAATCTCCCTTTATTTATATTATTATATATATTATTAGATTTCCAGTAAAGTAGAAACAAAAATCTTCTCATAATAACATTTAAAAAACATTTTTTTCCAATTAATTTTGGTCTAGTTTTGGTGGTCTATTTTTTCAGGATGGTTTAACACAAAAGAGCAAGTGGTATTTTTTATGTAAAAAAAAAAAACAGAACAAAAAACAATACTGAAATGTCATTCAAATGTACTTATTCAATAAAGTGCTCTTATTTCCTTGTAATTTCCACTCGCTAAACTTATTAACCAGTGAGTTTAGTCAGGTGTGTTTGAGCTGAGGAATCACTAACTTGAATATCTTTAAATTATATATATATTATTTATTTATTTATTTAAAGGTGATATGTAAAATATATATAAAAACTGAACATGATATTTTGTACACAGACAACAAGTGTTTTTTTGTTTATTTGGACAGTATATGTTCATTTTAAATGTAATACAGTTTTATTTTGTGTTACATTACCTCTATTTTTAACAACATTTTGGGAACTGAGGAGACCAACTGCTTAGAAAAATTTGAAAGTGAAATGTGAATTTGATTCAAATTTCCTGTTCTTGCCTGATATATTATTTCAGTAGTTCTGTTGATTGTTTTTTGGTTTTATGTCGACAGATTTCTCTAGATTTTTAAAAATTATATACTTTAGATGATATTCTCTTTGCAAATTCTTTGCAATTTTACATTGATGAATGTTATTCTTAAATTGTTGTACCATTTGCAGTCTTTCACAAATTGGTGGACCTCTTGCCATCTTTAATTGTAAAAAACTCTGTAGGATGCTTTTTTAATACTGGTTACTAACCTGTTTCTGCTTAGTAAGATCTTCCACCAGGTGTTAATTTAGCATTGCAGAAATTTTCCAGTCTTTTATTGTCGTGTCCAAACTTTTTTGAAATGTGTTTGCTGGTATCAAACTCTAAATTACTATGTATTTCTCATAAACCAATAACATTTGATATGTTTTCTTTCTACTGTGTTCAGTTAAATATAAGATTGTTTAGAATTTATAACAGCATATTGGAAATCCTGGCACAACCTAAACTGACTTCTGCAATGTTTGCTAATGCTTCAGGTGCCAGTCTGCCCCATGTGCAAGTGAGCCCCCAGCAGGTAGAGATTCATGAGGGTGAGACATTGAGGTTGTACTGCAGGGCTGGAGGCACGCCCAGCCCAGGACTGACCTGGAAGAAGAGGGGTGGGACACTCCCCCAACAGGTGAGAAATGCACATGTCCATTTACTCACCACTGTCTCGTTCTCTCACATCTGCATCATCTCTGTTTTGAGGATTATGCTAATTTGGCAGTTTTCTGTTTTTGACTGTTTCCCTTTTTTGTGTTTTAATGGTTTATTTTTGCTTTTGTTTTTTGTTTTTGTTCCATCTTGTCTCTTTGACGTTTGTTCAGGCCATACCTTCTCACGGTTTCCATCAGTTTAAGACCAACAGTCTCGATGTATTACAGAGACGTATTGAGGAGCTGCAGGTCTGTCCATCTGTCTACTGTCTGACTCTCACCCCAAACCATCACCTCATCTGTCTCACCTCTCTCACCCGAGTCACTGTCAACTAAATGCATGTTCTAAAAAGTCGACATCAACGATTTAGGTGATGCCAGATTAAGAGCTGCAGGGAAAGTGCTAGCAGTCCACAATGATCTGTGGGAAGAGTCCAATGCTCCCAATGCTCCAGTGCTTCACAGTTCTGGTCCTGGAGAACGTCTGCCCCATTCTGTTTTAGTGTTTTTACTTGCTCACACACTGTACTAAGGGTTTTAACATGTGTGATGTGCCATTCCAGGCAAACTGACAGAGTCAGAATTGGTCACATGCGTATTGTAAATCTAATGGTAAATATATGTATATAATGCCATTTATATAAAAAATAGTATATATAATGGTCAATATATGCATATAATTCTATATATATAAGAATAGTAAATCTAATAGTAAACATGTGCATGTAATGTACTTTTTTTTAAATATATGTAAATAATTTAATTCATAAAAGAATAGTAAATTTAATGGTAAACCTATGTATATAATGTCATTTATATGAAAAATAGTTTAAAATATTTATTTAAAAAGGTAAATATACATATATAATGCCATGTATATAAGAATAATAAATATAATGGTAAATATGTGTATATAATGTTATTTATATATAAATTGTAAATATAATGTAAACATATGTAAATAATGTAATTTATATAAGAATAGTAAATATAATGGCTTGTTTTTACTGGTTCCTATCACTTCCACTGTAAAGAGTCTGTAAGTTTCTGAGCATTTTACTGCTTTACATCTACACACAATGATTTTGACAAATCATTGGAAATAAATTTTAATTCACTTAGGTGAATTAATAAAGTATATTAGCAGAGGGAAATGGAAATGTTCACACTATGGACAATTTTAATCATATCTTCAAATTCTGTAAATCTGTAAATTCTGTAAATCTGGACTAAGACTGGGAGCAGATTTGAATATTGCTAATAATTGATTGATTAGTCATTGATTTTAAATATGGGCGAGGCCGTCCAGGCTCCTCTTTGCCCTGGGGCACCACGACACTGACCCAGTTTTCCCAGCTTGTCTGTCACAGGTCTGTTGCGCGACCACGCAGAAACTGTGTGCTCAGGCCAGTGCGAGGCTTTGAAAGCTCACAATCAGGTTTCAGACAGAGCCGCTTAAGGTCCCCACGCTTCGGTGCTTTCCAGCTAAGCAGCTTTGGCCCCGGATGCCAAATGAGTCTGACAAAGACCCCTCCCTTTGGCTTCTCATTTTGTCAATATTTCAGCATTTGCCAGGTTACTGATATATATGACTGATAGTCATACTGTGCGCTTAACCACATTTACAAACCTGAGTTACCTTTATTAGGAGCTAGATGTTGTTTGAGACAGTTAAGGAAAATTTGGGGGATGAAGATTTCGTATTGCCCCTAAGAGTAACCCTAACCCTGTTCAGGGTGTTTCTCTACCTTTTGCCTGGCACCCCCTGTACCCGTATTAGGATAAGTGCCACAGATAATGGATAGAATGGATGGATATCATTAATGGATAGATGGTTGGATGGATGAATGCATGGTTGAATGGATGGATGGATTTGGGCAAATATTTTGAATGGCTGGATGGATTTGGGCAAATATTGGAAATGGATGAATGGATGGATGGATTTGGGCGAATATTGGGAATGGATAGATGGATGGATTTGGGCGAATATTGGGAATGGATGAATGAATGGATTTGGGCGAATATTGGGAATGGATGAATGGATGGATTTGGGCGAATATTTGGAATGGATACATGGATGGATTTGGGCGAATATTGGGAATGGATGAATGGCTGGATGGATTTGGGCGAATATTGAAAATGGATGAATGAATAGATGGGTTTGGGAGAAATATTGGGAATGGATAGATGGATGGATTTGGGCGAATATTGGGAATGGATGGCTGGATGGATTTGGGCAAATAATGGGAATGGCTGGATGGATGGATGGATTTGGTCAAATATTGACTTCAATTGCCTAGTTCGGTCTCTAAACATGTCTTGCCTGATTAACTATATCTGCGGAAAGGGGTAAAAACTACCACTTGTTGTGGTTAGTATGAACGTAGCTTAGGAAAAATAACAACTTGTCCTTTAATCTTGTCCAGTCCGTGTCATTATATAACATCTCACCTTGTAAAATGTCTAATCAACCACACAGCGCTATTAACAACTGCAATTAGAGTTTTATTTCTTAGAGAACTGTCATCTCTAGAGGCTAACATTCACGTCTTATACTGTACATGAGACATATAAGCACAAACTGCTTCACACAGATTCAAAGCTCTCTAGTTCCCTACTATCAATTACTTGCTTTCACAGCTGCCTCACTAATCAGTGTATATGAGTAGATTATTTTGCCTGTTTTGTGAGCTTATATATTCCTGGTGGCATCATATCAGGTAAGAAATGATGTTAAAGAAATGGTGCAAAGCAGCTCTTGCTTCTCACGTCATTGATTGTGATGTATTGTGTGCCCATCACTTAACCGCTCCCCCACCCATGCCCCTTGTAGGCCCGTATGGAGCGAACAGACTTTGGCACCCTCATCATCCCCAACATGAAGATGTCAGATGCTGGAACATATCTCTGTGTGGGAACCAATGCTGTCGGCTCTTCTGAGGCTCGCATTGATGTCACTGTGGTTGAAGGTACACCAGTAATGTTTCTGGACTTAGCAGTGCCAGTGCACTATATGTATAATTCTAGAGGTCGGACAAAATATCGATATATCGTTGGCATTGCTCATGCGATACAATAATCGATACGCCGATGGCAAAATCGCTATTTTCTATTTTCTAACACCCAATTTGACTTGCTACTTCATATCTCCTCTGGGTGGCGCTGCTCAAATGAATGCAGGAAACTTGGGTGAAAGGAGCCCATCCACATTTTAATTTTAATTTTAATAAAAAGTCTGGGTTCACTTTGGCTTTTATAACAGACTGTGGGTTACTTCATACCTGGCCACTTCTCTACGTTTTTTTCACTCACTAGAGATGAATAAGAGAGTAATAATAGTAATAATACTAGAGAGAATTCCTCCCAAAAATCTAGCGTTTGCTGAACTGTCCTCACAAATAATCTTGATCAAACAAGCACATAGCGTTTCGTGAATTTAAGAACAATGTGCTCTGCTCGACAGCCTGCCTCCCAAACACACAGGACTGTTGTGATTGGTGGAGACACGATGCCTCTTATTCACACATCACCTATATTATTGCTCCATTATGTCAGTCAACTTTTGTTAACACCAAAAAGTTCTAATAAAGTTTAAACTAAGAAAGATGTTACTATATTTATTTTACTAATTTATTATTAACATTTTTAAGATTTTATTATATTACTTCATTGTTTATGTGAAACCTCGTTAGCTCGCCCCATTTAAATTTGGCGAGAGGTGGGGTTTGTGAGCTATCGTAACTGAGGTAAATACATTTTTGTCACAAATTTGTCCTGCTGCCTTTCATGGCAAGAGGCGAGATAATGGGGGACGAGCCAGTATTAAACTGCCTCTGTGTCTATCAGTATTTAGCATTACACAATTCCTTGATAAACATATTATTATAATAAGAGTAGGTTAAAAACATTTTTAAAACAGCATTGCTATTATTTATGTAAATTAATCGCACCCCACTCCTGTGTTTGTGTGATGTATCAGTTCATCATTCTCTTGCAATATACTGATAATCACAGAATCACTGTATTGTAATATTATTGTTATCGTGGGCCATGTATACAGTACGTATCGTATCGTATTGTGAGATACCCTGTGATTCCCACCCTTAATGAACCCCAATGTATTTTAATCAACTGTTCAAACCATCAAATATCTTCTAACTAAAATATTCCAAAACAATATTACATGCATGATTACATTAAAAATTGTAAATGTTTTATCTTTACTTAGTTACTTACTTACTTACTTACTTAATTTCTTACTGAATTACTTAATTTACATACTTATTTAATTCTTACTTAATTAACTTACTTAATTATTTAATTAATTAATTGCTTATTTATTTATTTATTTATTTATGTTTGTCTGTTGTCACTCTCCGGTGTCGACCAGAGGAGGATGGGTACCCCTTTCTGAGCCTTGGTTCCTCATTAGGTTTCTTCCTACACTTTTGGGAGTTTTTCCTCGCCTCTGGCTCATTAGAGACTCCGACCCGGATTCTGTTAAGCTGCTTTGTGACAACTTTAGTTATAAATATATAGAAATAAAATTGAATTGAATAAATAAAAAACATATTTGTTCAGCCAGCCATCGATCAGGCACGGGGTCCATGTGCGCACCCTGTATTCCACATACGGTAATGATTCAAATGAACACATTCAGCCAGAAAACACATTTGTACACTGAACCACATATGGTGACAATTATCATGGATTAGAATTTAGAATGAACTCATCGGATGAAGCTTTGAGCGAGTACAGTTAAACACTGAAGGACAGTGATTGGACCCCTAAGGGCACACTGGTCTTTGGTTAAATGTCTGACAGCTAGTGGGGTCCCTCACTGTAATGTATACATTATTACGAGGCTGCATGTCCATAAACTGGGTCAGTAAAGATTGCTGTAGACGTTTAATGACCATTCAAAGCACTTTTTGACACTTTTATTCTAAAAAGATGTTTATCACATCAGAAATCAATTGTGTTTCTTCTTGCTGCATCTAGGAGAATCTCCCTCAAAAGCCGTCACCATCCAACCTGCCATTGCCACTGTGGTGGAGGGAGAGACGCTGGAGCTAAACTGCATAGTTCCAGGAAACCCTCCTCCTTCTGTCACTTGGAGCAGAGCCAATGGGTATCTCTCCTCCAATCACCAGGTTTGTATTTCAGTTCAGACATGTGGGCATCTGCTTCGCTTTAGGACGTTAATGTAGTCATGCTTTTGTTCAAACTACATTCAGTACTGTTGAATGAGCAGCTGTTCAGTACTATGACCTCCCTTATACTGAGTAGGACTGAACCACCAGGTGTTTCTCCTTGGATCACTGTTAGTAGGTAATTAATTCCTGCTGTGTTTAGTTATTTTTAGGGGACAGCAAATTTACACTGTTCTACAAGCTGTACACTGGCAACTTTACATTGTATTAAAGTGTCATATCTTCAGTGTTGTTCCATGAAACGTTATAATAAAATATTGGCGAATTTTTTTAAGGCAATCTTCTTTTAGCCTAGGTCATCTTTATGTAGAACAGTGCTCCGTCAAGGGGGCGCGTTTGACCTCGGGCAATATGCTTTTTTATTTTTCTATATATTTTTTTTACTGTTCTAGAATAAAGTGCAATACCACTCCACTACATTAAGGGGCAGTGGCGCTCTCATTGGCAGAGTGTGCGCAGGGAGCATTCGCTCGGTGGTATAGACGAAGTGTATTCTTTTTTGTAAATTGGTCCATATTTCTTTCGTTTTTTATTCTCTTGTACGTTAATAAGGATACAGTGTTATGAAGAGGTGAACTTATAACAATTTTATAGACAAATGATACTATTTATAGATGTTTTCTTCTTCCTAGGGGGGGCATGACAGAAAATAATTGAGAAGCACTGATATAGAGCAACAATTTTTTTGTTATTTGCCATGAGGTGCCAAGTGACCAGTATGAGAGAGTGTGAGAGCAATAACACAACATTCACACCTGCGACCTTGTTACAATAATAAGTCACATGACATCGAGGAGGGAAAATGACTAATTGGGCACAATTTGGACATTTTCATTTTAGGGGTGTACTCACTTTTGTTGCCAGCGGTTTAAACATTAACGGTTGTGTGTTGAGTTATTTTGAGGGGACATCAAATTTACACTGTTATACAAGCTGTACACTGACTACTTTACATTGTATCAACATGTCATATGTTCAGTGTTGGAACACAATGTAACTCCACCCATTTTTCATTCTCAGGGACACAAATTCCATGCTCTAAATACCTACACGGCCTGTCTGTGTTCTTCTCCACCTCATTACATTCAGGATTAATAACAACCTAAATCATTATACAATTAAACAAAGTAGTTTTATAAACATTATAGCTAAATTACAGTAGTGAAAAGCAGTTTAGATGTAAATGTAGGATGTAGATATGATTTTTTTTACATTAATGAGAACAGGTCACTATAATGGACAGCGGAAATCTGATTGTTATGAGCATACCATGTAAGTTAAACCATTCCTGAGACGTGGCACCTTGAAACGGTACCTTGAGTATGTGTGTACACTGTGTGACTCATTAATGTACATATATGTGTGTTTTTGTGTGTGTAGGTGCTTGGAAACCAGCTGCGCATTCAGCAAGCGTCTCAAGATGACTCCGGGGATTACGTCTGCAGGGTGGACGGTGGCCCACACGTCCGCCAGGCGTCAGTTTCTGTCTCTGTTACCTCAGAGTCCTCCCGTAAGCATCTGACCCACACAAGTCGTTCACGTCTGTTTTTCTCCTTAAAGAAAAACATGCGCAATGACAGAGCGTAGAAGCCTCATTCAGAGGAACTTTTCCTGTTCACACCCATTCTCATCATTACCTAACAACACACTTTCTGAGCTCCAGCAGCTCTTTGCCAGACATTTCATCATCAAAGCGTGTTACTGCAAGCAGAACTCTTAGATTTGCCAATAAATATTCAGAACATTGAGTTGTTTGTATGTACAGAACCAGTCAAAAGTTGGAATCCACTGGACTGAACCAATGTTTTTCATCATCAAAGTTGTTCTGATTTAGAGCAGAGGTCTCCAGTCTTATCCAGAAAGGGCCAGTGCGGCTGCAGGTTTTCATTCCAAAAAAGTCGGAGCTCATTTCAGGTGAGCCTCTGCTTGAGTTCAGCTACTCACTCTTTGCAGAAAAGACTGGGAACCTCTGCTTTAAAGGCTTATGTCTCAGTTCACGATGAATAAAGAGGACAAATGTGTTTACAAGCAGAAATATTAAATACAAACTAGTCATCTTGCAGCCAGAATTTCAACATATTGTCCCTTTAGAGAATGATCTGCAAAACTGCATCAAAAAAATTACATAAAGTGAATTTAGATCATTTTAGCAGTTGCTTCACTTGTATTTGTATTAATTAATCATTGTTGAAATGCAGACCTTTCTTTGAATAGGTCCAGACTTTTCAGTTTTTTTCTGTACAGCCATATGTAAATGTTTGGGTGCACAGGTCAAATGATGTTTTACTAGAATTTTTAGGTGATAATAGAAAAATAGAAAGAAAACAAAACAAACTTATATATATATAATTTTTAATAAACAAATTTAATAAATACATTTATTAAATAAATACAAACTCTGCAATAATATGCAGAATATTAATACCCCTGTAGATGAAGTGCTTACTTGCAAACCATGTCATTTGACTGGAAATGATAATACTTTTGCACAAAAGATGGTTTATTGTGGTGGGCTGTGTGCTGACTCTCGTTTTCTGGATCTGGAGAAGGTCTCCAGAGTCCAATCATTTCCATTGAGCCCCACAGTGCAGCGGTGAAGCTCGGAGAGTCGACCAGCTTCAGATGCAGAGTGTACAGTGGGGCCCAGCCAGTCCGCTTGGAGTGGAAGCTTGCCAATAACCAGCCGTTGCCAGGTACACTGCTGCTGCTCAATGATGTTTTCTAAATGGAGTGAAAATAACTGCAAGGAACATTTATTAAGTATTTTTGTGTGAGTTTGCATATAACTTATTCTACATCATTGTCTTTGCCTCTAAAGTACACATGCATTTTTTAATGTTAATTATTTTATATATTTATATATATCTATCCACTTTACATCAATTACAGCTATGGAAAATCTTGTTCTGATATCATTTAAGACAACCCAGTGGTTAATTCATGTTCAATATGATAAATAGATGTTTTTTTGTTGTAGATAATGTGAAGATTGGCCCAGACGGTTCAGTGATCACCATTGTCAATGCTCAGCCAAAGAACCAGGGCACATACCGCTGTGTGGCCAGCAACCTCTTTGGAATCACTCACAGCATTGTGTCTCTAATCGTGAGAGGTGTGACATTATTAACACATTTCCTAAATGGTCAGAGCTTTATTTTCACAGAACCTCACACCTGATCATTCATTTGTTTCTTGGCTCATGAAAATGGCTCATGTCTTCTTCAGAATCTCCCAGAGCCACAGTAACCCCCACCGGCCCGGTACATGTGAAAATGGGTGACCCTATTAACCTGGAGTGCCAGGCAGCTGGAGAGCCACGGCCTTCTGTCACTTGGTACAGACTGGACAATGCCCGCAAGACCATGCTGAGCAGCCCTGTGCCAATGGAATCCAATGCTGTCATGCAGGTCAGCTATTGGTCTATCTGGTATACTGTTTATGGGAATA
This sequence comes from Lepidarchus adonis, assembly GCA_037576955.1. Classification (NCBI taxonomy): domain Eukaryota; kingdom Metazoa; phylum Chordata; class Actinopteri; order Characiformes; family Lepidarchidae; genus Lepidarchus; species Lepidarchus adonis. The sequence continues at coordinate 4,475,976 of JBBIGC010000131.1, read as the reverse complement.
TTACTTCGGAACCTTTCTGCTCACTCTGTTATGTAAAGTCATTCTTTAAATTTTACTGTGTAACTACACAATTGTACAGTTTTGTTACGGTTTTAGCAATATCTGTTCACATTTTCATCCAATTTTTGGATATTTCCCTTATGGCATGTGCTTTACTGCCCTTTACATTTTCCTTTGATAGTTTTGTAAGTCCCTTTTGACCTTGGACTGTTTTTCTTGAATTACCTGTGCTGTTCCTGTTTGTCCTAGTTGGTCCCAGATTGTTTTTTGTGAATTTTAGTATTTTTTGTTTTTAAAAAATTTGAAATTGTATGTGTATCCAGCCTGTCATTCAAGTGTTACACAGACACATATAGGTTTAACAATTGACAGTAAGGTTGACATAAATAGCATATTCATACAAAAGTATACATTGAAAAATAGTCACTTTTATATAAGCCAGAGAGTAAAAGTGTGTTTTAGACGCATGGAGTGGTAAATTGTTAAAAGTTTTGGAGCTGCCACTGCAAAAGTTCTAATATGTATAGAAATTCAGTTAGTATTGTGAAATATTCAAGAAATTGCTAAGAAAATAGTGAAATTCAGAAGCTGTTATGTGGGCTCACATCTTGCACTCTTAGAGTCAGAAGTTCAGCCCATCTGGGCCCCCAAACTCTCAAAAAATCTATGATTCTTTAGTCCTGAACGTCCTCTGAACATTAGAACTGCAGAGCTCCATGCTGTCTTCAACCAACACTAGAAGACCCACCTCTTCAAACAGCACCTTGATGAAAACTTCATGTCCCAACTATAGTTTCAAACTAACAGTATAATGTTTTAATCTGTGTAAGACTAGCTTCATCTCTGGTAGGATCTTATCTTAAGCTTGGAGTGAGGGACACATTTCTTTGTAGACTACAAAGCACCCTGTATTCAGAATAATTACTGTAAGATGGCCCTAACCCCTTGAACATATCACCTCTTTTCCCTGTACACAAATATGGCATTGGCTAAATGTTTTTACATTCTACTCTGTGGTTGTTCCAGGGAGCAATGAGTGAGAAATAAATCCAGTGCAAATTAAAATGGTATTTTAAGACATACCGCCACAAGGAAAGGGTTAATTATAGAGTCTTCTCTTCTTCATCTCCTCAGATTCTGGTGGCACGTCCTGAGGACAGTGGTACATATGTTTGCTCGGCGCAAAACAACCAGGGCACAACAGAGACTCGGGTTGAGGTGATTGTGGAAGGTGGACCTGATGTGCCCACAGTGCCCCGTGCTAGTGTGCGTGAGCCTCTGCTGATTGTAGTCGAGGGTGCAACAACCACCCTGCACTGTGATGCTCATGGTGAGCAGATTTCTGAATCTCCAGACCTTATTTCTTGCTTGTTCTTGAGTTTAGTTAACTGGTGAGGGTTAATTCAGTTGTAGCGTGTGCGGTATGAATTAAAGCAAAGTGCTCAAGTTGTATTTAAAGACTTTTATTATTTCAAGGATTCCCAAAGCCCTCCATCACCTGGTCTAAACTCCGTGCTCCTCTCCCATGGAGACATAAGATTGTCAATAGCAGCCTGGTCTTGCCCAACGTGGGACGGCAGGACTCTGGACAGTATATCTGCAATGCCACCAACCACATGGGCGTCAGCGAAGCCACCATCATGCTGGATGTGGAGAGTGAGTTTCATATTTCTTTTCAAGCTTTGTGTACATTTTTGTCCAAATGAATCACCCGCGCTACTGTCTTTACTTTAGCTTTTTGGTTTAACCCATTAACTAGCAGGTGTGTTGTTTAGCTACTTATCGTAGCAAGGAACCTAACCCCTTCTGCTCACCCGGTATTGGTGCAATGGCTGGACACTGTTAAATGTGTGTGTTCTCACTGCCTCTGAGACACATTTCCCCTCAGGGAACATTAAATTCATTATTAAATGTATTTATTAACTTCTATAAAGTATAATGTAACTACTATGAAACTAATATGTAGGCCCAGAACCACTTAATGATACATGGATAAATGGCCATGAAACAGTGTGTACCATACTCTTGGATTGACTTCATAGAAACACACACATTGGGTAAAATAAGTCTTGAAATTATTGATGTGAAATTCTCACCAGATGTCAGAAACAACCCATCCAATCCACACATGCAAAGAAATTAAACTATAGATGTCCTTACATTAAAATATGTGTAATAAAATGGAATGACACAGGGAAAAGTTATTGAACATATGAAGAAAGGAAAGTACAAAAAGGCGGGAAAGTCTGAAATCACTACCATTCAGTGCAAATTAATATCAGCTGGTTCAGTCCCATAAAAAAGCTTCTCATTACCAATGTTTCACGCAAGAAACATCTCTTAATGGGCTAAACCAAAGAGTTCTCTCAAGACATTTGCAACCTTATTGTTGTAAAACATACTGATAGCTTTGGTTACAGAGGAAATTCTAAACTACTGAAGGTTCCAGTGAGCTCTGTTGAGGCCATTGTCCAGAAGTGGAAAGAACATCATTTCACCTTTAACCAGCCAGGACCAGGTGCTCCCCCAATATTTCAGACAGAGGAGTGAAAAGAATTATCAGAAGAGTTGTCTGAGAGCCAAGTGATACACTCGACCTGTATGCACGCTTAACATGGAAGACTCCATTGCTGAAGAAAAAGCATGTTGAAGGGTGTTTAACGTTTGCTGACCAACATTTAGACAAACCTGTGAAATACTGGGAGACTACAGTCTGGTCAGATGAGACCAAATCTGAACTCTGAATTTCATAATACACACCATGTTTGGAGGTTAAAATGCACTGCAGATCACTCCAAAAACATAGCATACGACACTGGCACGGTTCATATAATTGGTAGGATGAATGGAAAAATGTACATTCTTGATAAAAATCTGCCTGCATCTTCCAGGATGATGAAGATGAAATGAGGGTGGACATTTCAGCAAGACATTGATCCCAAACACACAGCCAAGGAAACTCAACTGGATTCAGAGAAAAAAAATAAAACTGCTAAAATAGCCCAGCTAATCACCTGACCTGGATCCTTTAGAAAATCTATGGAAAGAACTAAAGCTCAGAGTTTATAGAAGAGGCACACAGAACCTTCAGGATGTTAAGACTGTTTGTGTGGAAGAATGAGCCAAAATCACACCTGAGTAATGGATGAGACTAGTTTCTCCGTACAGGAGGCGTCTTTAAACTTCATCACCAACAAAAGCTTTTGTACGGATTATTAAATACAATTCAGTAAATGTCTTTAATACTTTTTCCCTGTGTAATTCCATTTTATTTCACATAGTGTATGGACATCTATGGTTAGATTTTTTGCATGTGTGGATTGGATGGGTTGCTATCGACATCTGGTGAGAATTTCATGTCAGTAGCACCTTTAGAAATATAATTACATAGAAAATTGGAGTGAAATAAGACTCTGCTTTTTTGTCTGTAACACTCTGACGGCCTCAAATCGTCCCACAGCACAACATATGGTTATGAACGTGAACAATATGAGTCCTTGTAGTGTAATGGGTTTAGTCAAGCTCTTCTGTTCTATTGAATTGACACTCTAATATAATGTGTGTGCTTCTTCCCAGCCCCTCCATACACCACTACACTGCCCGATGATGTGGCTGTGCGAGTGGGAGAGGTCATCAGGCTGCAGTGCCTGGCCCATGGAACCCCACCCCTGCGCTTTGAGTGGAGCAAGGTGGACAGCAGCCTACCTGCTACGGCTGAGCAGCAAGGAAGTGACCTCCAGATCAATCTAGCTGCCCCCAGTGATGCTGGCACCTACAAGTGTGTGGCCAGCAATAAAGTTGGCCGTAGTGAGGCACTGGCTAAAGTGTCTGTGCGATGTAAGTAGCTCCTGACTATTGCACCACTTTCTATACTACAGAAAATGAATCACAGCGACTGAAAAAGTATTTTATAGCGCATTATATATGATAATAGTGTAGATATAATAATGGATAATAACAATGATAACAAAGGTGGTATTATTTATATATTTGTATAATGATTTAATTAAATTAATTGTTATATGATGGCTTTGTGTAACATTGGATTGAAGTCTATGTATGAAATTAAATACATTTCTAAAAAATATATAATATTATGATGGTGTTGCTATTGATAATTTTAAAAATTCATATTATTAGTATTCTGAATATTTATATTTTAAATAGTAGTAATACTATTTGTTATTGTTATTGTTATTATTATACATAGGTTATTATAGGGTTAATTATATAATATTAAATTATGTGTAGGTTATGTGTATAAAAATAATTATGTTTTTGAATATATGTTTATGTTTATTCCTGTTTATGTTTAATTGTATTACATATTATGTTTACTTTTTCATCATTATTCTTAATAACAATTCCATATTTAAATATGTGTTTACATTATGTTTCAGTTTATATAAGACAAATAAAGACCACGTATAAATAGTATATTCATGTATTTTCATAAGGTATAGGGGAACTATAAATGTATAATTATATATTGATTAAAAAAATGAAGGGACAATACTCATCCAGCATGGACATGACCCATGTCTTGTGGTCAGCACCCCTGTCGGTGCGCGTCTCCCCCCAGGTGGATGTGAAGGCTCTAGGAGGTGCGGTGGAGTTCACTTGCTCAGCTAACGGAGGCCCAGAGATCACGCTTGAGTGGCTGAAAGAGGGAGGAGTCCTGCCGCCCAATCACCACGTCAAAGATGGAGTTTTGAGGTGGGCAGCAGTAGACACTATGTCCAGTCCTGTTCTTTTCAGGATGGTGCAAAATGGGCACAAAGCTGTGTTTCGTTGATACTTCAGCTTATACAAAACAAAGTGTACACGACATGACTCTAAGTCTAAATATATAAAATAAGCACAATAAGGCTTTTCTGTCCAATCACACACTACGCTGACATCCGGTACATGTAATAAGATCTCAGACAGAGGATTAGTTCACATTTCTGTGTAAAGAAAGTGACCAGCTCACCTGCTGCTGTTGGTATTCAAAAGTTAATGCAAAAATTTACATTTAACTGTTTATCCCAAATGTTTATGTCAATGCTTTAAATCATCAGTTGACATCAGAAGACAGAAGCACAGTGATCTGTCACATGATCCATGAGTTTTGTAGTTTAATTATGTTTTGATCACAGTTACAGGTGTACGTTTAGGGACCTCAAATTACATGGGTTGTTAAAAAAATATTTTTTTATTTTTTTGATAAAAAACATAAAATGTGTTGTGTGTAATTGGGAACTTTGTGTTGGTACATAATACCACATAAACATCATAATAGACCTTAGGGAGGATAAAATTTAAAAGAGGCATCTTCTCAAACATACAGGATCTCGTCAGTCTCAGGCTCAGGCTCAAAATGTCTCAGTTGTTCCCCATACAAGGGAATAGAGCTTTCAGTCTATGACTCTAAGGCTTTAGAATAATCTCCCTCTTCAACTTGGGTCGACACACTCTTTTAAGAAGCAGTTGAAAATGTTTTTCTTTAATCAAGCTTTTGCTTAGCTTTATTTAATACTGATATTAATTGTGACTCTTTTATTTTGTGTTATTTTATTTGTGATTCTTTTATTTTATATGTTAATTTATTTGTGATTCTTTTATATTTTATTTGTGATCATTTTATGTTATATGTTATTTTATTTGTGATTCTTTTATTTTATGCAAATGTATTTGTGATTCTTTTTTTGTTTTTGTGTTTACATCTTTATGGTTATATTGTGTCATACTTTGTGACTACATGTCTGTGAAAAGCATGAAAACCTTATTTACTTGCTAAAATAATCTAGAGTAAAGGCCCTTTAAATGTAGCTTTCCTGATTTTAACCTCTATGGCATTTTTGGCAGGATTGAGAACCTTGAAAAGAGCAATGAGGGCATTTACATCTGCAGAGCCACCAGCGGGTATGGCCAAGCCCAGGACAGTGCCAAGCTCACTCTTCAAGGTCTGCCACACTGCTTATCATGGCTACAGGATTGTCTTATTTAAGCTCGTTTAAGAGTTTATCAACAGTTGCTGTCAGCTGGTTTGCTCTGACTGTGTGTGTGTGTGTGTGTGTGTGTGTGTGTGTGTGTGTGTGTGTGTGTGTGTGTGTTTGTGT
>JBBIGC010000131.1:4455807-4466471 GCA_037576955.1 Lepidarchus adonis | reverse complement strand
CCCATAGAGAATCTATGGAGTATTGTCAAGAGGAAGATGAGACACCAGACCCAACAATGCAGACGACCTGAAGGCTGCTATGAAAGCAATCTGGGCTTCCATCACACCTCAGCAGAGCCACAGACTGATCTCCATCCCACGTCACATTAATACAAATGGAGGAACTGAGTGCATAGGAATGAACATACTTTTCAGAAGCCTGACATTTCTGTTTAAAATATAATTTTTTTAATTGATCTTATGTGATATTAACATTTTCTGAGACAGTGAATATTGGTTTTTATTATCTAAAGGCCATAATTATTGAAATTCCAAAAATAAAGGCTTGACATATTTCAATCTGTGTAATGAATCTATATAATAAATGAATTTCACTTTCTGACAGTAAATTATTTTTGCTGTACCTGTATATATATAATGCGCCGTAATCTTAGCAAATACCTTTTCCCCCAGTGTTAATTTTAGCAAATATTTGGTAATTGTGCATTATTTATTTGTTTATTTTCACTTTGAATATCATCAACTATGTCATTTAATCATAGATGTCTATGAAATGCATGTCTGTTTTTCTTTGCATGTGAAGAATAGCCATTCCAAATTCCATAAAAATAAAATTTTTAAATCTCTCTTTTAACATAGCATTATTTAAAACAGTGGCTGTATATATTCCATATGTGATTTATGACTTATGATTTATTCCATATGATGATTGCTATTTAATTTATTACATTTTTTTATTATGTTTTATGTGTTATTTTGACTTCCAGTCAGAGCAACTCCATGCAACTCTTTAGTAAAGTCTTTCAATACTTATGGTTAATGAAAAAACTTGCAGGCATGAATTAAGCTTCATCTTTTTGGTGGTGTGATTTTTATGTTTTGTTCTTAGTGGAAACATTAGTTACTACTGTACTTTAACAACTAATCTTTAATATTTCATATAACAGCTGAAATTAACTTAAAGACCTACAGACCCTGAAAATGTGGAGCTTGGGACTTGAGATTTATGTTGCTTTTTTGGGACCACACAGTTCTAAGGTCTTGTTATGAATAATGCTGATAATTGGGATGCATTGATTATGTTTATCACACATGTTTTTAGACCTGTTCTTAACCACAATGTTTTTTTCTTTTTCAATAACAAAATTGCACACTATACTGTATGTCCACAAGTTTGTAGACAATTGTTCACCAAGTTTTTCTTCTGAAAGTAATAAGAAAATAAGGAATCAGCATTAATGTTCTATAGTTTTCTGGGAAGGCTTTACACTAGATGGGACATTGCTGTGAGGATTTGATTGCATTCAGCCACAGGAGCTTATTTGGCATCAGAAAATTCTCTTGATAGTTTTTAGTGATAAATGTCACTTCTACTCATTTTAAATATACCTGATGGAGCTCCGTCACTTCATAGAACACAGTTACATGGCTCCACATCCTAAATCAGGCCCAGTACTCCTGTAGCAAATGCTTGGTGTTGGACATGGTAAAAATCCTTTGTCTTGTATTTGCTGCTCATGTGTTTTCAGTTTAAAAGAATTCATTAATTAAAAGGGTGTCTGGATACTTTTGGACATACTGTGTAAGTTTAAGGGTCTGTTTATTCATTTTAATTAAGCGGTAAGTTCTGCAAAGCATGTGTTTTTTTCCCTCTTGTGTGTAAACAGCATGTCACTCCTCATATCACTTTCTCTTTGTTGTGTGTGACATTATGTTCAACAGGGAAAAGCATGCAGTTTTGGCACTATTTTGTTTTTGCAATAAGGGCATTTATTTTTCTGTGACTCGGCTGAATGTAGCTCTCTTAGGTTTAGAAAAATAAAACTGTTTCATCACATATATGTATATGCACATTGTTTGTAATTTATAAGTAGACTGATGACAGGAATGACCTGGGCTTCACATTTTTTAACTCATACCAGGTTTTCCACAGCCAAGCGTGGTCAAAATTACAGACACTGTGTAATTGTTACCTTTTTTTTTTTGGTCTCAGGCTTTTTCCAGCGCACCAACAAACTGTTCCTGAGGGAAAGGGCCAGTTGGGTCCAACTCAAGGAGTTTGCCCGTAAAAATGCTGCCAACGCTCTGTCTGTTGCCAACATGGTCATGGGGATGGCTTCTATTCTCAGCAGTCTCAATGGGTGAGGCCACTGGCATTTGTTCACTACTGTTATAAATGTGTGCACAATGTGTAGAGCAATATCAGATACTTTGCTTATTCTATACTTTATTTACTGACAAATATGATGAAAAATACATTTGGTATATTAACTGAAAGGAACCTAACTTTAAATCGTTTATCATTTGCATATTTGTTATATTGTTTATGTTGAAAAATGTTTATACTGGATAGGTTTGGTAGGGTTTTATATAGGTTTTATATAGGTTTGTTAAGGTTTTATATTCTTTATATTTCTTTAGAAGGCTTTAAATATTTGTACTCTATTTATTGTTGTTATTGTTGCATGCCCTTAAATTGCTCTTAAAATTGCTTTAGATTGTTTTTAACTTGTGTTTATGTATCTGGATGTCGCGTGTGGTCGTAAAAAGCATTTCACTACACATACTGTATGTGATAAATAAAATTTGAATTTGAAAATATTTTATCTCTTTTTCACATACTGTCTCATTTAGTACTGTCACCTAATAACACTTTTTCTTTTTCTCAGACACCATTATGCTGCATGTTGGCTGGTGCTGATTGGTTACCTGCTGGATTTGGCAGATGGAGCAGTCGCTAGGCAACTGAATGCCTGTTCTGCACTGGGTGAGTTTCTTGGAGAGTGAGCCGTGCCCTTTAGCTCCCCTAAATCCCCTAGTGCCCTAAATCTGCCTAAAGCAGTGTCAAACTTCACTCTGTCATTGTCCAGCTTTCCACTTTCAGCACAGAAAAATGGCCTTTTAACCTGGTTTGAAGTTTTCTTGCTTTGTCAACTGAGGCAACGCCCCCTCACCAAAAACTCTTGAGTGAAAAACTATGCAGTTGTCTCCGGATGCTCATGTTCGCCCAACTGCCTGAAATAGCTTGGCAATGCACCCACAATGCCCCATGCCCTGTCCCCTTCGTTTGTTTTGTGCTCTCTGCTCGGCTTTTCTGCATGACCTTGCCGCTAGGTGTTGTTTTGCCCTCTTTGCTCCTCCCTTTCTGTCAATCGAACAATCCGTTTCTGATTAGTCCATCTAATTCGGGGGGGATCAGGCTCTAATTGTCTGCTTTATCCTGGTGCTTTGGACTCCCTGCATATCTCACATTGCTCAAATGCTTGACCTTTGGATCAGAATTCCAGCGTGCTCACATGAAAACATGCCCCCTCACCCCCACCCCAACTGCAGGGGGATAAAGAGACCCCAGCGGTTTGTTTTTTAGATGATAGTGGTGAGCTATTTTGGGGCTGACGTGGAAATTTATTCTTGAGGCTGAAAAGAAAAGGTGACATCAGACCCATAAAAATCCCAAAGAGGGGATTAACACTGGTAGCTGTCATAAGCCCTTGCTAAAGCACCTGTTTATACTGCTTGTCACAGGAAGGCAGAATAGTCATCTTACCTCAGAGAGGATGAATTTGTGAGTAAAAAAGAATTTCCAGTGCAGTTAACTATGATTTCTGTTTCTTGCTTTGTCTTTTAGGTGCCAAACTGGACGATTTTGCTGATTTCACAACTTTTGGAATTGCAACTTCCCTGCTTTTGAGGACTCCTAGCCTCCTGGATAATCTCCTCTGCATGTGCTATGTGCTGTCTGTGTTTATTCGCCTCTGTTTCTTCTCTAGTGGTGAGGAACCTGCTGTCTCTTACCAGTTCTTAACAGGAAAATTGAACAGGTTGATGCACAGCATATAATTTCTTAGTCCAGTGTTTGTGGAGCATATGTTTTAATTGAATAATACTAGAGCTGCAACTAATGATTATTTTAGTAATCAATTAATCTGTCGATTATTTTTTCCGGTGAATCCGGCATTCTTTTCCAACCTCTTATTCAAAAACTGAACTAAAATCTTTAGAAAGTGCACAAACATGTTTCTCATTGAGCTGTTAGAATAATAATAAAGCCGAGTGTAACCAGGGTTTAAGGTGCGGATAATTTTAGTGAAGCCGTCATCTTCAACCATCGACTGAGGCCTCATGTCAGAATATACACTGCAAAAAATGCTTTTCTAACTTAGTAGTTTTGTCCTGTTTTCTCTCCAAATGTCTAAAAAATCTTAAATTAAGATACATTTACTAGACACATTAAATAACATAAGAAATTAAGTCTTTTTTGCCGAAAAACCCCCCAACTCAAATCAAAGTAGGGTTCTGTAGTGACTTACCTGCTGTTGAACTCCTTTCCTCCTCATCAAACCAAGATCATTCAGGTGCTGGATCATTGCCGTGCTGCTCCCGTGCAATGTCGCTTTGCATATTTTGCAGTAAACACATTTTTTCTGTGTATTTAGTGTGAAATACTTCACTTGTTTGTTTAAATGTTTGCTCCGCCCTGTCTGTGAGGTGCTAACTCAGCTAGCGCGCGAGAGAGAGACAGAGTGTGCTCCGTGCTCAACTAAAGTTTTGAATTTTTTTACTAATCAAACGTCTCCGCGTCGCGTGACACAGCGAATCGATTATGAAATGTGTTGCCAACTCTTAGTAATCAACTTTTATCAATTAAATTGATTTGTTGTTGCAGCCCTAAATACTACTACTACTAATATTATTGTGATGGGTTGGCCTCCTGTCCTGAGTGTACCTTGCCTTGTCCCGTAGTCAGCTAGGATTGACTCCAGCTTACCTGCGATCCGACTTGGATAAGCGGTTTGGATAGTAGATGGACAATAAAATTAGTAATACATATTACATTATGTGGCATACATAAAATGCCAGTTAAAACAGATAACAACCGAAAGATAATATGAATTAATTAAAATGAAGGGAAGAACAAAGTTTAGCAAAACTATGGATTTAATCAGAACAATATTTCAGACACTTTGGGAAATTATTTTGGGCTGTGCAATACACTGCATGTCGATTATTAAAGTTATTTTGGCAGTTACAATACTGATATTGCAGTACACTGCAATCTGGAAAACACAGGGATGGCAAACTGGTTGTAGAGGGAAGAATTTGTTGGAATTTCAAGGTTGCAGTTTCATGTCCCAGCTCAGGCAACACTGAGGTACCATGAGCAAGGTACTGTCCCCACTACACTGCTTCCCGGATGCTGTTGATAGCTGCCAGCTGCGCCATGTGTGATGGATTAAATCAGAGGTCACATTTTGTTGAGGTGCACTTTGAGTGTGTTCACAATGATAAATGTTCCCTTTACTTCATCTGCTAAAGCTGACTGCTGCTGACTTAACTCAGTGCAAGGTTAGAGCAGACAGACTTTTTGGCATCTGGTTGAGGACCATTGGACTCGCCAGTGTTCTCCTGCATATTTGTAACTACAGTGTTTAAATGATGCTACAGAATGATGATACAGAAAACATGATTTATGATTTCTACTTCTACTTAGTTGATTTCACATTTTACTTTGCCTTGCTTCTTAAAAAAAAAAGAAGTTCATGTTAATGAGCTGAGAAATTTGCAAGTTTCATTAAGTGATATATTTTATTCCAGCTGCTTTGCTTTGTTTTTGTCACATGTCAAAATCATCAGATCAAGAAGTATATCCTTGATGTTGGAACAAAACAATAAGAGAGCTTGTAAACGTCTTCAAATTATGTATGAAACAAAAATGTAGATTAATGTTTTGTTTTCACAAGGGCAATGTATAAACCAATCTCACCGTTTTTTATGTTTTTAATCCACTAAACATTGCATAAATATGTTTTGACACTTCTGCTAGGGATAGAGAGTTGAAATGAGGAACTACTAGTAAAATCAAAGCATGGGCGAGGGATGATATCAAATTATATCCATTATTGACCACTTTAAGAACAAGCAACTACCAGCTTTAGAGGGCAGTGTTTTGGCCAAGCCAACTGCTCTAGATGAAGCCACTGAATAGTTTTTAGCTTAGGATTGTAATTGTATGTTTATGTACAGGATAAATAATAAAGGGCCTAGAATTGAGCCTTGTGGGACACCACAAGATTCCATGACACCTGGAAACATAACTACTCTGTGCATCTTAACAAAAGTAGCTCTAGTTCTGGAAAATTTTGTGGACAACAGTATCAGACAGTATCAGAGAGCCTTCATAGTTTTTTGTAGTGATGCTAATAATGAACTGTAGTACATACTTTAATATGGTTGTGTTCAGATGATAATTTGTGTAAGCCTGGATTTTTTCTCTGAAAACTGCCTTGGTGCAGGATATTCTAGTGGTTCTAATTAATCATCTTTTCATTTGCATGTCTTTCACTTACCCACACTACAAGCAGTTATATAGTATCATCAAACAATTTAAAATATCTAAATTCTGATTTTATTTTGACACGAAAGAGGTGTTCTCTTTTTTGTAGGTATTCCTTTCATGTACCGTGGTTTGCCATGCATCTACTCTTCTGCCATTCTTGCCTGCACCTCTCTCCTTACTGGAGGGAACATGGCTATGCTTCGAGTCACTGCTGTGGCCATGATCCTGTTTATGGTGAGCCAGGGCTTCTACCCTCATGACCGGGTGTTGGAGTCCCAGGCCTGGAAGAAAGCAGTTTATGCTGGTGGTACATATGTTTAAATCCTACTTTTTGCTTTCTGTTATACTGAAATTTCTATTTTCATAGTGTAAAAGCATGTGCTAAACTGTAAGAATATTACTTGTTTCTTGTACATTCTTGTCAGGTAATGGCGTTTGGCCGTTTGCATAAAGGATCTTTGGTGAATTTTGCCATGAATTGTTCACTCACTTTAAGTAATGGTTCTTTTCCACTGGTACCAGGAACTGAGTCGTACCCAAGCTGCACCATGTTGGCACATGCAGTCATGGCCGAAATGATCGGCACCCCTGGAATTATTCCAGAAAATGCACCATTTCTCCCAGAAGACTATTGCAATTGCAAATGTTTTAATGTATACATGTTTATTTCCTTTATGTGCATTGGATCAACACAAAAAAGCAGAGAAAAAAAGCCAAATTTGACGTAATTTTACAAAAAACTCAAATATTGGGCTGGACAAAATTGGCACCTTTTCAAAATTTTGGGTAAATTGTTTTATTTCAAGCATAATGATGCTTATTAAACAAGAAACAGGTGCTGGCAATATAGCAATCACACCTGAAGCCAGTTACAATGGAGAAAAGTTGACTCAACCTTTGTGTGTCTGTGTGCCACACTAAGCTTGGAGAACAGAGTGAAGAGTCCAACAATTTCAAGTCCGTCTCCAGAGATCTTTATGTTTCTTTGTCCACTGTGCGCAACAAAATCAGGAAGTTTACAACATATGGCACTGTAGCTAATCTACCTGGACTAGGACGGAACATTAAAATGTATAAAAGACTACAATGCAGGACAGTCCGAATGGTGGAAAAACAGCCCCAGTCAACTTCTAAACAAATTCAAGTTGTTTTACAGACTCAGGATGCAACAGTGTCAGCTCGAACTACCTGTCAACATCTAAACGGGAACAGGAGACCAAGGAGGACCCCACTGCTGACACAGAAACATAAAAAATCCAGACTGGAGTTTGCCCAAATGTTCTTAAGAAGCCAAAATCTTTCTGGGAGAACATCTTGTGGAGAGAGGAGACCAAGGTAGAGCTTTTTGTTAAAGCACATCATTCTACTGTTTACAGAAAATGGAATGAGGCATACACAGGAAAGAAACCAGGACCTACAGTCAAACATGGTGGAGGGTCAATGATGTTTGGGGATGTTTTGCTGCCTCTGGCACTGGGGGCCTTGAATGTGTGCAAGGCATCATGAAAACTGAAGACTACCAGAAGTCCTGGGGCACAATATAGAACCCAGTGTCAGAAAGCTGTGTCTGTGTCAGAGAGTGTTCCAGCAGGACAGTGACCCCAAACACACGTCTAAAAGCCAGAAAAGGAGGAATACAAAGAGATGGAGAGTTCTGAAGTGGCCAAGGAGTCCGGATCTTAATCTGATTGAAGACTTATGGAGAGATCTCGAAAATCTGAGAGACCTTGTGCAGTTTGCCAAAGAAGAGTGGTTGAAAATCCCAGTTGAAAGGGTGTAGCAAGCTGTTGATGGTTATAGGAAGCGATTGGTTTCAGCTATTTTTTCCAAAGGGGGTGAAACCAAATATTAAGTTGAGGGTGCTAGTATTTTTGTGAAATTATGTCAAATTTGGCTTTTTTCTCTGCTTTTATGTGTTGATCCAATGCACATAAAGGAAATAAACATGTTTATACCAAAATGGAGAAATGGTACAGTTTCTGGAAAAATTCCATTGTTCAGGGTGAGCACAGTAACATGGATGTTGATGTGCTGATACCAGTGAGGTAAAGAGATGCTTGATTTCTCTTTAACTCACTGTGTGACACTGAGACTGGAGCTGCTGTTTGTGTTGATGTAAAATTATTACATAGACCAACGCAGATCACTCAGGTACAGAAGATGAAAACACTTAAACCACATAAACAGACCATCTCATTCACGCTCGTGTGCAGACAGCAACAGCAGTTACTGACATGAGGCAAATAGCACAGAGAAATGTATTCAAGTTAAGATATTATTCATATTATTCATTAATGCTGTAGCTATTTTTACAGATGATGACTGGCTGCTTAATTATAGGATGTCTACACAGACTTTAGATTATTCACATTCATTATTCTCCCAGTTTTGCATTTTGTAAACGTAGCACTCAGAAAAGCAAAGTGAAAGAAGAACAAGCTTCCCGGCCTCTGTGTTGGCATTTCAGTCAGATCGTAGCTGTGGGCAGAGACCTTGTTCATTCACCATTGCCAGCAAGCAGGGCATCAGCGGGGTTCCATATTGGGTATGGTCACTTCATTTGCAGTGGAAAATCGTGTCATTGTGGTTTTTAGGGAACATCTTAATTACTGGTGCCAGTGGAAAAGGGCCTAAATGGATAAGATGCTTCAAAATTGTGAAAATAATTTTAATTATTTTTTTAAGCTTCAGATTTTTTAGTTGTACAATTAAGCATAAATGTATATATTTAATTTTAATATAAAATGATATATTAAATAAATATTAAATATATTTAATTCATTATTTTGCATTTAACCTATTGAACATTAAACTGTTTTATTTCTTCTGTTTGTAGGTGTTGTTATGGTTTTCTGCTCTTCGTTCCCTCCTGCTTGTGTGTACTACTTGCTGTGGTCAGTTTCCTACATTTTGTTCCCGACGGCCTTGTGGAGCAGCAAAGTGTAACAGCATTTGGAGTCTGGGCCAAACTCTGACACTCCAGGTTTGAAGAAGGCCTTTAGGGCACATTGAAACCTTCTGCTGCTTGTTGCCATGGAGTATCTCAGAATCTCTGGACATTGTACATTGTTTTTTTTCTCATTGTTTTAGCTTTGAGGTGATGAACTTCAGGTCATGATGAAATCTACCTGATCTACAAGTGGACTGTTATCGAGATAGCTGTTATTTCACTGTCGAGGATGAGATGAGTATATAAAAAAGTAGTAATTCCAGCACCAGTGACACTGAATGTTGTGTTCAAAAATGTTGACACAAACGCAATGCATTGTCTCTGATGGGTGTGTGGTGATGGCACTTGATAAAGTTGCAATGTACAGAATCAGATATGAATTTACACCAGTTTGAATTATAGCTTTGCTGTGGTGGATTTTTGGTGGATTGGAACTACCAATTAGAACAAGTATGTCATATATATTTACAATAATTGACATTTCTATATTGATGGAACTGATATTTTATTAGAAGAGAAATACTTTGAGAAAGTAAGTCTGGGAATGTAATCAAATACTCACAAAATCAGCAGCTCTAAATCATGAAGTGTTGGCAGGACATCAGTTCATTAGTGTAATACGTTATTTAAGGAGCTTTTACTTTCACAGCCAGTGCTTCTTGGTCTGTTTAGTGACTTGTAGGCCATGCTACGTAGTACAAGCCACTACAGTGTCATGCTGGTAAATGCTTAAGTTGCACAGGCTATGTTCACACTATAAGCCTTACCTCCAAATTCCATTTGTGTTTGCTCTTTCTGCCTTAATGTGCAAACATACATATTTGAAAATCACTCATATCATTCATCATGTCATTACTGTGAACAAGAAGTATTCATGAGTATGAAATTAAAGCTGGAACCTTTACTTGCAACTGCCCAGTCCTGGCCCTGCTGGTTCTGCTAAACCCAAACCAAAATCTGCTCATTTTAGGTGGAAGTCGAAACCAACGTGTGTAATGCAATGGGGCCATTCTTCTGTCAGTCCACCAGAGGGAGACATTTACCCACTTCAGGCTCCGTTATGATATCTACTTTCACTTTCAATTTTACACTAATTTTTTGTTAAAAGGGGTGGTGGTGGTGATGGTGGGGGGCAGCAATGTAACCACATATACCCCCTCTATATGCCAACATGCATTCACTTTTATTTTCACATGAATTTTCCACCAAGTCAACACCTCCATTTTGTCATCCTTGTTTTTAATAAACTGTTCCAACTCTATAGCTATTCTAAACACAACCAAAATCATGGCCATGAAATAATGACTGAGCAAGAGGGGCAGACAATACATGAATGTGCAGAATCTAGTACATTGTAAAAAATAAAAATAAAAATAT
>JBBIGC010000131.1:4435937-4448041 GCA_037576955.1 Lepidarchus adonis | reverse complement strand
AAGTCATTTTTTGTTTTGGCTCTCCTGTAAAGTTGGTGAAATGTCACTTACGCCCTTTTGGCGCTCAGCCCTCGATAATATTGTTTTTAAATTGAGGCTTTTAACGTGCATTATTCATTCATTATCCAAACTGCTTACTCTTTTTGGGTTGTGGGGAGGCTGACTATGGGTACAAGGCAGGGAACACACCTGGCAACATGGACTATGGGCAATTTAGAGTAGCCATTCATCCTAAACACAAGCCTATGCAAACACCAGGAGAACTTGGACTCGCCACACGTCTGTTCTGACCCAGGGATCAAATCCAGGACCTTCTTGCTGTGAGGTAATTGTGCACCACCATGCTTCCCCTCCTTCAGCCTCCTTTTAAATTGTCATATAAAGACTATTAGTTGTTCAGGGCTAATGTAGGTAGATGTAATTGCAAATTGCTACATGAAAGCATCTCCTTGCCCAACGCTTTCCATGGCAGTTCAGTCCTGATGACACACATTGGACCATGTCAATTATAGTGAAGTTCACATACTGCTTCATGGACCATTTGTGCTGTCAGTCGCTGGCTTTTCTAATGGCTGTAGGAAAATTAAATGGTTTGTCTGTTGTCTAACTGAATGGCACTTACCCTGGTGTTATCTCACCGAGATCATAATGGCAATCACACGAGACGAAAACTTTCCCTTGTCCTGTAAGTAAAGTAAGTAAACCTTTATTTTTAAAGCACTTTTCAAGGTAAAAACCACAAAGTGCTGTACAGCAAACGGTAAACAATAAAACTAAAACACTAAAACAGTAAAACAATACATAATATCAGTTAAAGGCAAGTTTAAAAAGGTGCGTTTTCAAGTTCTCCAAAGACCAGGAGCCATCTTCTGCAAAGGCCCCGTCTCCTTTTGATTCTTTCCTTGTATGAGGGACAACCAGTAGACCCTCGTCACTTGACCTTAACGATCTCATACTCTTGCAGAATGTCCTTGATGTATTTCTGAGCTTGGTTATTTAGAGCCCTGTATGTTAAAACCACAATCTTATAATGTAGCCTATAATGAATATGGAGCCAGTGAAGCTGCCTGAGCAGTCGTGTGACATGGCAGATCAGCGAAGTGGACCTGTCCCCGTGCCCTGCGCTGTCGGCCTGTATCAATGGGTGTCAGGCCTGGTTTGCTCCTCTCAGATTTATAGAGGCTTTTTTTCCATTGTGTGGCTCCTGGCTGCTCTGTGATGAACAAATGTGTACAGCTTTATTGTCTCAGCCTGGCAGCATTTATTTATGTATTTATTTATGCTTTATTTGGTGATTTCTGACCGTCAAAGGTTACAGACACACTAAACTCTCTTTCATTCGCCCCAGTGTGGTTTACAATTAATTCTGTGTGGGTCTACTGCAGTAATCGGCCATGATTATCTTTTTCCACACTCATTTGTGAAATTTGCTGCATGTCCAGACAACAGTGGCTGCTTTATGTATGTGGAGCTCCTGGCACAGTTCATTTGTGTGCTACCACTTTTTTCTTCTGTAAGTTGTAGTGCTGCAGCTCACCTCCTGTTATTAATCTTATGACTTCTTATTCACTACTATGAGTAATTAGGAACTACTCTGAATGAATGATTAATTGTTAATTATTAATCGTTTTTAATACCTACAGACCCTTCAAGGTCAATTGTAGAGAAATCTACCAGTCAAGCATTTATTCCTCTAAACGTGTTGGAAGTTTTTCTTTTAAATCTTTTAATAAATCAGCAAAACACCCTGTGGATTGTAAGGCCAAAGAAAAGATTTAGTGTAGGGTCACTGATTATTCTAGATAAAAATGACATTTTCTTTATTGGCTTTCCAGCCATTGGTTCCGATCACCACTCGCATCAAACCGCTCTCCGTTTGGCCTGTCATTGATTAAGTTATGTAGAAATATACACCTGGGTGGAATCCATCTTTAAATCTCAGTATTTTTTTTTGTCTTCTTCTGATCCTTTCTTATAGAGCATGGCTACCCGACCGGAACCTGATGGGTCGGGTTGGGTTTGGACAAATATTTCCCAATGGTTACTCTGGTTCGGTTCGGGTTCAGTCACATCAGCACAAAAACTTTTAACTATTAAAATAGTAAAGGCTACTACACAGTGAAGCTCCAAAAGATCTCGCTCACATGATGCAATTGTAAAAGTATTTGTTAATAAAAAATACAATAATTTTTAATGTTAATTAAAAGTAGGGCGTACGCTACGTCGCGCTGGATCGTTTGCTTTTTCCCTGTACACGGGGATTTGTTTGCGTAGCCATGACAACGTTTCATTCAGTAGCCGAAGCACAAGCATCATGGGAAACGTACGAAAGAAATAGTCATCGGGAGAATTCAAAACAACAGAATATGAAGGAGAGTTTACTTGTTAGTTTGTTTAAAGAGGATCATTATAATCGCTTAGCAGCGGCTGTTTTAGCCCAACATTACAACTCCAGTCGGGTTCGGACACAAATATATAGGTGCAGTTTGTCCACATGATTGTATTCATGCATAAATACAAATTTACCCGTACACAACAGTCAACAGAGGAACAACCAGAATGTGCTGTGAAGGATGGGAAACCACTGAATTCTATCTGAGGGAAGAGCAGGATGATGACAGCAACCATAATTATTATTCACATTTTTTCAGTTTTCTTTTATTATCTATCCTTTTTCATTGTTTGCTGAGATTATTCACTGAAAACCGTCCTCATACACTTCAGATTAACAAGAGCCTCAGCACCCCCTCCCTGTACCGTCCCAGCTACTCTGTACCCTTCTATTATTGGGATACTGTCCTATTCACTAACTCATCATCTTCTGCTTCATGATGTGGGGTGGCAGGGCGCGTAAGCGGCCTCTCTCTCCGCCTCTCTCTCTCTGCGTCTCTGTCTCTCTGTCTCTCATCGCTCATTTGTTTATTGTGCTGTTGCTGTGGGAATTACAGGACGTGGAATAAACACATAAACTGAAGTATTGTTTTTGTCTGGTCAAGGGAGTAGAGAAGCTCATGGTGAATGCACTACATAATAAGAGACACTGAGCAAGATGTGCTCATTAATTAACAAATGTCTGATTATATTATTTTGCAGCCACTTTTTGGACTTTACATAAACGCAACAAATCTTTTTATATAAAAATGAGTGCAGTCCAGTTCTGATAAAACAGCATTTTTCACGGCATCACAGTATGAGATGACATTTATGTCTGTATTAACAAACAGCAAAAACACAGTATTTGTACACTTTTTTTTTAACCTTTTGAATGTTATATGTTGATGAATAAAAAATAATAACCACGGTCATGTATTTCCCACACTTAACAGGTGCAGGTATGACAGCTTCTGATTGCCAGAAAATTTCAAGGCAAAATTATGTTCCATATTTTAGTTATGATCATAAATATAGCTAAACAATTCATTTTCTTGAAGTGACACAGCATAACGCTCAAAAATGGCAAATTTCAAAGTAAAATTTTCTGCTCATAGTTTAAAGAAATAAGCAACTGATTTGTATACAGTATTATGTACAAAAAGAAGTTTCCAGTCCCAGCTTTGAGAAAGGTATGTATCTGCATCTGAACAATGACTAGTCATTTATGTAGAGTCCGTAATCATTTTATAGTTATTCTTAATTATCAACTTATGAAATAAACATAAATATGTTATGATGTTTGATGTTTCAAATAAATAGTAGAAGTATTATAACCTTTTTATATTTACTTTTTGTCCTTGGTCAAGTTAATAAACTAATCCATTGATGCTTTTTCTGAAATTTGTATCTGTAGCATCTAAGCATCTTATACAATAACAATCACCTGTTCTACTTATTTCCTAATTTCAACTATAAAATGCAATATACATTAAAATGTACACATTTAGGTTCTGTGGAACCTATAATTAAAAGATTTTATAGCATCTTGCTTTACCGTTCAAAAGGTTATGGACACTACAAGGGAGATACTAATGAATATAAATCCTATATGCTGCTGCTGTGTGCTATAAGAAATGTCCTTGGAAAGTCTTACTCAGAAGTGATTTTGACAGTTTCCCAATAATTTTTCTCAAATAACCTTTCTGTTTACAGTTCATATTTTTGCCACAATTTTAATGTTTGCGTTGCTAGTTTCTTAAGTTAAAATATATCAGTTTTTGCTGGTTTTATTTGTGTACACTTCCTTTTTTACAAAAATCCCAACATCAATATATCCTGTTATGCTGTATGCTAATGCTCAGATGGGGAGACATGAGTCTGATTGGATGTTTAGTAAAAGAGACATGTGTGACTTAACTTTCCAAATGAGGAGCCAAGTTTCTGTTCTGTCGCTATGCAATGCTTCAGGTTTGTCTTATTTGGTGTAACAGTCAGAACCTTGCACCAGTTAAGGTGGAGTGGAAAATAAAATTCCTTTTAGGGTGCAAACAAAAATAGTGAGTGTAGTAGGTCAGTGACTGGATAAGTTATTTTATTGTTTCATATTCAATTCTTTCAGTGACTAGCTGTGCTGTGGAATCTCCTCTAAATCTGGACACATCAACATAATGAATTAGGCCACGCCTACCTAAAGTTACTCCAAATTATAAATGTTAATCAGACTGAATATCACTTTTGGAAAGTACGCTTTATTTGTTATATATTTTAAAGAATTCAATGAAATGTTAATGTAGTGTGTGTGTGTGTGTTTCTGGGGGGGGGGGTCATGTGGTAATTATTCGCCCGTGCTGTCTTCGTTCACCTGAGGGACGCCTCACCACCCTGTTCTGCAGTTTGTGCAGCAGGAGGCTGCATGTGCCTGGGGGGTCGTCTCTTCCCGCTCAGGCAGAGAGAGCTAAAGTGACTGTGATTGAAAACAAGCTCTGCAAGTAGGCAGGTTTCGGGGAGTTACTATGTGCATTGTGTTTCCACACCAAGCCGGTCTTTCCAGAACTCGCCAGCCTTTCTCGCAGTTCTGCTTTTCCAGCTGATTAGCGCAGAGATAATTACGACTCCGCGTCAAGAAGCTTTGTGTGGCTTGAGTTTGTTTTCCCCATCTCAGCACTTACTAAAACTTCATAAAAAAATAATAGTTGCGTCGTTATGCACTTTTCTGAAAGATGAAAGATTGTCACGTGCAAATATGGAATGTGGTGAAGATGTGGGGAATGTTTTGTATGAGCTACGTGTTGGAGAAGTGCTGAGTGAAAGGGTTTGTGCCGTCCCAGAGACGGAGAAGGAATATGCAGGTATGAAGGTGCTTTGTCTGGGATCTGGCTTTTTGGCCTCATCTTCATTTCTCTCCCTGAGACCAGGAGGACGAACCCCTGGGGTTTCAGAAACAGCTGAGCCAAAGCTCGACGATTTTTATCAGATTATGGCCGTCATTGACATTGATCAAATACCTTTTGGTCAAACAGCCCAGCAACCAGTGTTTCTAGATCAAGTAGTGTATCAAGCACCACCTGTGCTGTATTCCTATTTCACTTTATAATTAATGATTATTCAAATATTAAGTGCTATTACTGCAAAGTTCACCGTTTCTTCTCATTCCTACACATTTCAATATGCCGTTGGCCCAGCGCTAATCAACATATGATCAATAAAACTGAACCGAACTTTAATATTAACTATAAACAATTAAATATGATATATATTTAAAAAGTAATATTAAAAATAGAAATAACAATAATGTATTGATATTGTAGTAATAATAATAATAATAATAGATTTTTTTTACCAAATGTATATTTTCACAATAAAATGAAACGAGTCTGGAGTTATTCTTATTGTACTAGAATATTCAACAATGAAAATGAGAGTTGCAGCTCTACTAATGGAGCTGAAAGCCTTTGCCACAGTGTAGCTGGCTGGTTTGATGTTCAGGGAAATGAGCACTTTAATATCCAAGCCACTGCACAGTGCACTCCATGTTTATTCAGATAGATCCTTCATAAAAAACTATAGATTAAAAAAAAATTGAATGCATTTGAATGGAAATATTTTTAGGCATTTTGTTTTATAAGATCTGCCCTGTATTTAGTTGGAGTTACCTACAAATAAAATAATTCAAGATTCACATTCAAGAGTTTTATTGTCAATACAACAGTGTATTAAAATGCCATTTCACAGGCTGTTCCTTGGTGCATTCGGGAAGAAAAGTGTAATGTAAAAAATATACACTTAAATACACATCTACAAGTAAATAAACTCAAATCAAATCTACCTATTCATATATTTAAAATGATCTAAAAATGTTACTCTGTTGTGTTTCATTCTGCCACAGTAAGGCCTGGACTGAGACTTTGACCTTTTTCTTAGGACTCGGTCATAAAGGTATTTAAAGTAGTCCATAAATCTGCACTGCTCATCAAATGCATAAATGTTTACTATGTTTTCCCAGGTTCACTTTAATGCTGGTGTTTGACTTGTCGTTTATTCTTGGTTATTTTATCGTTTTGTATTGAATTGACACTCTTATTGCTTTTCAATTTATTCATTCTTTGTCCCGGCGTCATGACATCATTTGCACCCTGGCCTGCCGTCTCAAGTTTGTCCAATAAAAAATAAGTTATGAGTGAAAGGAACGCTCCAGTTATTATGCAGCCTTTTGTTTTGTCCTTGGAGAACGACGACAGACCTGCTTGTCTCATTTGTCAGGATTTATGGAGCATACACCTTCTTTCTACTAAACACGACGAGGAAAACGTTCACGGACGACTGCTGCATCTATATTTACCTCTTGTAAATGTATTATGAACACTTCTCCATTTGTATCCCGTTCTGCTCGCTTGCCTCCTTTTCCTGGAAGTTGTTTGCAGGACGGGACCTGACAAACATTCCTGTCAGAGATGTAGGCAGTTGGTTTCGGCCCATAAATGCACAATAGTTTGTGTTTTGACGCCAGGGCTGTTTGCCAACTGTGTTCATGTGTTACTTTTCTTGCACATATGAAGCTGAAGTGTCTGGAAGTTCGTTTTTTCCCATAATTCAGTGTCAGAACCAAACCCAGCCGTAATACGGTCAACAATCGCCTTTTCAGATGCAGTAAATGGAAATCGCATTCAACAAGAGCCATTAGTTGCCTCTAAAGATTTTACGGCCTGTGTGTAAAAATGGTATTAAACAGAATTAATTGGTATAAAAAAGGATTAGGAGGAGGAAATGGAAATAAATTGGCATTGGCATTGTTTAACAGGAGGAGCTCGTGGAAAGCAGGGCAACATCAGAGCTTTTGTGTTCGTCTGATTGCTGGCTTGCATGCTTTCAATCAGCACAGGCTTTTCGCCTTCCCCGTGCTGCTGCTGCTGAGATTTTTATTAGACCTCGGAACCTGATGGACCTCAGAATGTGTCTGTTAGTGCGTGTAGGTGAGGATTTGTGTATAAAAGCCAGACAGAATGAGGTGGGAGGTGAATGCGTAGCTCAACAGTCTCCATTTGTATTGTACTGTATTTACATTGTGCTCTGTATGAAAGAGCCTTATTAAACATTTTAGGAGAAATGTTAAATGCTTTCAGTACTCGCTACTGCCTGAATATGATTTCCTGAGGGTTTTGATGATCTCATCTGTACTTAAACACTTTCTTTATAAAGAGAGCGTTGTTCGTTTCGCTTAAGTATGAAAAATAAGATAAGATAATCCTGTCTCACAAGTTGGAAATTTCACAGCGTTACGGCAGAAAAGACAGAAGCAGAGTACTTAGAAAAACAATAAATAAGAAGTTACTTTTAGAAAGTTACAGGTTAGTTAAAATAAGGCAAAATAAAATAATATACAAATTTTAAAAGTATCTACACAAGTAAGTAGTGCACAACAGATTCCACAAATAAGGCGCATGTTAAAATGTATATTGCATGTGTATATTACATATATTAAAATGAACATACAGTATATTGCACAGAAAGAGAAAGAGAATATGAATATTGCACGTTACATGTGATGGAGTTTTAATTGTCTGTGTGTGTGTGTGTGTGTGTGTGTGTGGTCAGCTGCAGGTGTTGATTTGTCAAATACAGAGAAAAAATTATTTGTACTCATTACACATTTTTTAAATATGACCTTGTAGCTGTTTCATTTATTCTGTCGTAAAAAATGATAAAGTAAATATTTTATATTTTTTAAAAATTGTGTATCAAAAATCTCAAAGTATTGTGATATTTTTATCATATCATCCACTTCTACCACAAAGGAGTCCAATCAAAACAGGATGGAAAAACTGATCTAATCAAGCGTACAGCCTGTTTTATTTGGTTATTTGTACGTGTGTGCCTGTAATCTTGAGAATTTAAAGAATAAGGTATTTTATGAATGTCTAACCTCAAGCATTATACATGAAATTAATATTTGTAAACTCATATTAATTCTGACGGTGTGGGTTTCCTTCCTCTCAGATTCTTTACACTTATATGGGATATGGGCTCTAAGTCATACTTGGGAACTTTGTCACCAGGTTGTAAGTCAAACCGTCCGTCTTTCTCTCAGTATGTTGAGTCTTGTGTCCACATCCCTCGTGTTCTGTACTCTTTCTTTCTCAGTCCATCTGCAGAATCTTTCCGTTTTATTCTCTATATAATGCCTCATTTTCTTAATGGGTTTACGCCTCGTTTGCTTGTAGCAGTGTGTTACCTTCTGTAGTAATGAGTTATGCAGGCCAGGCAAAAAAAAAAAATATCAGGCGCGCACACACACCCCAGCTGGAGGTGTGTGTGTGTGTGTGTGTGTGTGTGTGTGTTTCATTTGTTCCTCGATGGCCTCAAACATTATTCACAGGTCATTGTAATCCAGGCTGATTTCAGGCCTTTTCTCCATGCATTCCTCCCTGTGGCTCGCTGCCTGCTCCTCTCTAGACATGGCTGCTCCTCAGCGGGAGTTTCCACAGCTGTGGAAGAGGCTGTTTGCCTGAAAGGGTTCTGCGTGAAACTTTGTGCTTCCAGTTTGGACAGCGTATTGTTTTTTTCTCCTCTGTTGATTGCTGTGTGCACCAAAAGGATGCGCTGCAAACATCCTATTGATCCACGGTGTAACACTGTGGTGGGTCTTTTCTCAGTCAATACGCCATTAAAGTTTCCCTGTGTTGGATTCCCCGCTGCTCAGCGAGAGGTGAAGGACGAGACGAGATGGTCATTAGGGTCCGTCCTGAGCCCTGTGACCTCAGCGCTGGTCGGCAGGTTCCTGCAGAGTTTGTGTCTGATGAGATGTCCTCCATTAAAGTCCGAATGAGAGGAGCTGTTAAAATCAGTGTGCAATTAAAAGCAGCTGTGAGGATGCACTAGCCTGAGCCTCGAGATGTTGACTTTGCCTGTGGAGATAACGATGATAGAACTAGTCTACGTTGTGGGCTGCAACGTCATGCTGGTGAACGTACCTTCAGCTTCATCATTGTCTTCAGATTTTCTTTCTTTCTCTCTCTCCTTCTTTCTTTCTTTCTTTCTTTCTTTCTTTCTTTCTCTCTTTCTCTCTCTTTTTCTCTCAATGGAACCCACTCACTCCTACTAAGGAGAGCCCATACAGACAGAACCATGTTTACAACTCAGTGCTGCCCATCTGTATACAAGGCACCTCTTTAAAATGAAACTATTATTACTTTAATTAATTTCTAAATACTATGAGAGGGTGGGTTCCCCCTCTGATCCTTGGTTCTTCCCAAGATTTCTTCCTACACTTTAGAGAGTTTTTCTCACCTGTTATTGTATGGCTCATTAGGAGTGTGGACCCGGATTCTGTAAAGCTACTTTGTGACAACGTCAGTTGCAAAAAAAGTGCTATAGAAATAAAATAGACTTGATTTATTCTTCTGCTGCTTGTTCCTGTTTTTAATTTTTCTTCTGCTGTTTCTTAGTTTTTTCATAATCTCCAGATACGTCATCTTCTCCTTCTCTTTGGCCTTCTCCTTCTTGGTGGATCTCAGGGTGATTCATTTGGAGACAAACAATGAGCAACAGCAGACAAAACAGCCCAAACTTGGGAACAACAGTGGGCTTGTGTGCATCGGTGCCAGGCTATGACCAGGGCTGTTTGATCGCCAGTGTAATTAACTACACCCGTCACCCCTGCTCCATTTTGGGGCCATTTTGCCTTTGGAACATCAACCTATGACTTCCTCTCACAGGCCAGCGCAAGGCACCCGGACACCGAGGCCTCCACCCGTCACATCTGCACTCCGCTCTCTACTTCAGCATGCCAGAGGCGGAGCAAGGCCGTCTGCCTGCTCACTCTATTTTTAACAGGTTTTTGAAACCTGCGTTCACTGCATGCGGCTGCGGCTGCAATGGCTTGTTCTTCTCCCCACTTCATTGGCACGGGGTTATGAGTACACAGAAAAGCTGCTGCCGCAGTCCGGGATCACATGCTTGGCAGTCTCCTGACGAGCACCACGGCTTTACTCCTGCAGGGACCTCCTGAGCCATTAGCGCTTTGATTGATTTAGAAAATTGTAGTGTAAATAGATTTACAGGAGCACTTTAATATATTGCACCAAATCCCACCATAGTGTAATTTTCTTGATGGAGAAAAGCGGAGGCTCGTTTAGTTTTAACGGGCGAATTTGAGCTTTAACCAGCCATGATAAATAATCTTTTGGAGATGGTGGCCCTTGGGGATCAATGCTGCAGGTCTCAACAACTTTTTCTTTATGATGGGTCTTCGTATTGGGGGGGGGGGTCTTTATTAATATCAAAGCTCAGAGTCTGATATTGATTGCAGCCCATGGCCGCAAACATTTTCAGGGAGATTAAAGGACCGTCCCTTTAAATATAGGTGAGCGTTTGTGATGGGGAAGTGGTTTGTTGTGCTTGTTTGTTTCAAGTTTCCTTCTCTGGTTAATTCGTCCCAAGGTTTTTGCTCCTCAGCCTGTTGATTTCCCAGCTGCCACTTTGGGCAGGCTGAGCACTTAAGGCCTCCAGACTAACCCTGACCTCAGAACACACACAATGTCACCAACTATCTGTGCAATCCTGGATAAATATAGCATTCCATCCACAAATGAACAGCTCAGAGTCCCTGCCACAGTCGGCGCTTAGCTCATGTACTGTAATGGGCAAATCAGTGATTCTTAAGTGTGTGTGTACAGCAATTACTGTTAAGTGCTCCAATTAAGACGATAATACAAAAAACCACCAGAAATCACCACAGGTTCTTGGTTTTTGCCCATTCTCAATGAAAGGATATCGAAAAATGATTATCAGTAAATCTGTGTTCCTGTGTTATGACTGTGTGAAGATCGATGGACTATGAATCATAGCGCTAGAAGTGTTTACATTCGTCACCGCTGTCTGAAGGACCCGTCACGGCTGCTGAATGGAAGTAATGCCTGCTCTTGACTTCTGTAGCCATTAAGCAGGATTCATGTTATGTGCTACACTGAGCATAAATGTATTTCCTTGCTCATACAGATGAAAAATCTTTGAAAATGATGCTACCTGGTAGAGGTGGAATATTACGGTCTGATCTATTGATCAACATGCAGTGTGTGGCAGGACCCTCACGCAATTCCAGCCATCTCCATTTTTAGAAACCCATCTCCGTTCGCTTCCCATGACCTCCCATAGACAGGAAGTCATGCTCCAATCCCCAGAGACCATCGTTATCCATGAATCCACCTTATTTCTAGCTGCACACTTTAGCCCAAGCAGCCTTCATTACGGCAGTATGGGGCTGCTGTGAGAAGGTCTGCTCAGAGGAGTGATGCGCTGATTGCTGGGAGGAAAGAGGCTGATAAGAGGCCAGGTCAGCTCTGGAGAGATTGGGCTCAGCCTCATCAGTCACCCAGGGCTCCAGGCCAGAGAGCCGCCAGCAGCAGCCTTTGCTTCATCAGGAATCCAGACGTGAGGACGAGGACCCTTTTCGATGCCGGCATGGTAATTAATATGAGGCGGTAATGAGGATCACCCCTGAAGCTGAGGAGCGGTTGGAAGAATTCAAGAGGCTGGCTCTCAAAGACCCTTGCTGGGATCAGAGGTGGTGCAGGCCAAGGGTGGAGCAACTGTGTCCCGTGGGGATGTTTAGCGGGGAACTGTTAAAGCAAGAATCTGCCAGAAACCCCCAAACCCTGTTGTCTCACTCTGCTGCATGGATCATGAGGAGGAAGATCGTCTGTGATTACACCCACTCCTACTGATGAGAGCAGCAT
>JBBIGC010000131.1:4385194-4399848 GCA_037576955.1 Lepidarchus adonis | reverse complement strand
ATGTGTCTGTGCAGCTCGTTCCACCAGTGAGGGAGAATGAAGGAGAAGAGTCTGGAGTGGTGTTTGACTCTACGTGGTGGTGGAATCTCCAGTCGCTGTTCTCTCGCTGATCTGAGGGTTTAAAGCTAGTAAATGATCCAAATGTGATATGAACATGACCAGGGGAGCCCAACGGTCTTGTTTACCCCATCATGGGGAGAGATCACACTGGTACTACCATAGCCATCTGTGGAAGATCCCTTGAGTCTCCAAGAGAAGCCGTGCTCTCTTTGGATGGGGAACCCTCCCTGAAGTGTGATGGAATTGACCTGGGTGCTCTTGTCATCATGAACACACCCCGTCACACACAATGCACCTGACCTCTTAACCCGATCACATACACACATCAAGCAGTTATCAACAGCACCAAGGGAGCACGGAATTTTGGGTACCTTGGTGATACATGGCCCAGGATTTGTGATCAAAGCAGGGTGTTAAACACGAGGCCACTACTGCCCCAGGACAATAGGTAGTTGATCCTCCAAGCATATTGTACTGTGGGTCTCTGTGCATTTCCCATGACTAAATTGAAGAGACATTTTGCCATTGTCCAAATTTTCACTGTAAATTATAGTTCAGATTATTTATTCATTGCTTGTTTACTGTGTTTATCTTATTGTTTGGTGTTTGAGAGGTTAAGGAACGATATACTTTTTAGATTCTTTTGAAAATAGCTTAAAATAAATACAGCTTTTGTAAAAATGTAAAAACTACAGAGGTTGGATTACTTTTAGTGACGTTTAAATAAGGCTTGTAATGTCGGCACTAACCGAGCAGCCTGTCCATGTTGCCCGTCTGGCTGAGCCAGTTCTCAGGGGACCAGCTCGGTGCTGTCCAGTGAGCGTCCCAGTCTCATGTCAACCAGCCAGGCCCTGCATCCACCCCTGCTGTGCTTTTCCCCAGAGACCCTGACAGCATGCAGTGCACACAAGCCGGCAAGCAGACTACAGAGAGAGAGAGAGAGAGAGCGAGAAAGAAAGAGGGAGAGAGGGAGAGAGAGAGACCACCATAGCCTCTGATCAGTCTGTGGCACAGCACCCTGCTGATTTGAAGGACATGTGCAGTATGACTCCTCCAGATGCTTGGAGCAGAGTTCGCTCATCTTCTAGAGGGTGGAACTGGACACAGCTTGGGAAGAAAATGAGGGGGGAGAACATCCATAATGCATTTCATTCATAGAGTCCTAGCTGCTGCAGTATAAGCTTCAATTACTTATTTACACTAGTCCAGTGCAAAGCTTCAGAAGCAAATAGTCCCAGCTGAATGTAGGGTAAAGTTTATATTAAAACTGTGTACATTTGATTTATTCAAGTCTCTACCATTTACACTCTCCTCAGCAGTGAGTGAACGGAATCAACACACACACCTGGAATTGAAACGGTTAGAGCTCTGCAGGTTTGATGCCGCCTTCACGTGCTGTGGGAATTATGGTAAATACCAGTAACTGATGTGAAAATTGCACATGAATGCCCACTCACGTGGTAATTTTCAATGGAGAACTTGGAAATCATTTTAATACACGAGCTGCCAAGATGAAATAACCTTAGACCTTTCAACATGGCAGAGAGCAAAGAAATGATAAGCATTGCATCCTATTTAACTTTACCTGCTGCTGTTAGCGGATAGTTTGTAGCTTATTCATGTTGTGGCATTAATGTGTCATCTTCCTGCAGTAGCAGATGCATTAGGAAGTCTAAACTGTTTTATCCACGTAACCCGTCAGGATGAACTCCTGCTCCACCATGTTTCACTTCACTATTACAACAGCATCTGAGCACAAGGCACACATAGTTTACAAATGGAAAGGATCATCTTTCCCATAGCATGTGAAGGTAGCATGAGACTATGTGATGCTCATAAGAATGCTTAGGCGAGAAGTGAGCTTTGCGATGTCCACACGTAGCCAAGTGTTTTTGAAAACGATGGGGTTTCTGTGCAATTTGGCATTCCGTCCACACATAAACCAGATTTCTGAATTTTTGCATGCGTTTTTTTTAATGAACTTTATTGAGAAACTGTATACACAAATGTACACAAATTAGAATAAAATTAACATATGCCAGGGGTTGTAATGTAAAGTTACATACATTCAGATAGTTTGTAAATATTACAAAAAGTAAAAGTTTTCATAGCCGTTTTGTTAAGTGATCCTCAAATCAATTTTAATGTAAGAAAAAGTATTGCAGTGAACTTGAGGGAACCAAGTCCACTATGAATGAAGGGCTCGACACCAGGGTTGGTTGCAAATTGGACAGCGTCCAATATCCTTTATTTACCAGCCTTTACAAAGGCTAAGGAACCATTCCGCCCTCTTGCTTTTGGAGGAATGCAACACAACCCCAGATTGAGCTTACTCTGCTCAGTGCGCCGGACCACCACGTCAGGATGGTTTCTCTTCTCGTCCATGGTGGACACGGACACACTGAGCAGAACAAGCTCACAAACACAAGGAAACGCACATCACCCATAACACAACTTACCCGCTAAACACCCCCACACAATCTCCCAACCCCAACACAACAATACCCCCATGATGGTTTCTGAATTTGCATTTGTGAAATAAAATATAACTAAAGATAACTAACAAGTTTATCAAGTAACATCTTTTTTTGCCTTCAAAAGAAACAAAATACAACATTTTTGTTTTTGCGTTTACTTGTGGACGAGGAAAGCTGGGATTTTCATCAACACTGTGCGACTTCTTCCCCTGGGACGTCACACTGTGCGCCGTCTTTGTTTACATCAGACAAAATAATGTCGCTTGTAATTTTGCTTTTAGGACTTTTTTGGTACATGTTTACACATATAAACAGTTACTTCCTCTCCATTAGGAAGAGCACAGGCAGAATGAGCTTCGGATGTGATTACTATATTTAACACAGACACTATAGTTGTTATTGTCGGTTTTGGAAGCGTTACGGTCGGAATAGTGGGACGGCTTTGAAAATGAACACATGCTTCTACACAAATGGCGGTTATGCAAGACTGTCTTTTGCTTTTACATGTTGACGGAGATATTTTCAATAATGTGCTCATGAATGAACATTTTCTAAACTTCCCGGCTGCGTGTGGACGGGGCCTTGGTGAGAACCAGCAGAACTGTATAGAGAAGTGGACAAAAAGCAACGTGGAGAGTCCAACAAGCTCATTTAAAGTGACACAAAGACTCCCTCTTGGAGCATTGTTGGCATTAATCACCACTTATTGAAGCACCCATCAGCAGCAGACTGGAATGGCAACACCTCACGCACCCTTATGCGCGCACAAAATGCGATCGGATTGATTTTCCCCGCTTTTTTGATTGCTTTTCTCCCTCCATCTTCATCCAGTGGCGTGCTCTTATCATTCTGCCAGATTCTTGAAAGGGCCTGAACTCTTCCAGGGAAAACAGTCCTAAGAAGACATTGAGATGCTAATCTGAGCGCGACAGCGGCTTTTCTCTGCTCCCGACAGACGTTAGGAGTCTATCATTTCTCAATTACACAGGCAGACTAGTGCAGCAGCTCAGGATCATTGAACTTCCTCCCCTTCTGTCCCTCATTTCTTTTTAGAGGCTTATCTGACGCAGGATAAAATATTGACCACCATGACCTAAATCCATGCCCATACATCTCCTGCTCATCTATCATTTCTTCTAAAATCAAATCTATATATAGAAGGTTTGATGCAGCAACAGCGTCTGTTGTTCTTGGAAGATTTTACTTAAAATTTGAATGATTTTCTATTTCTCTAAGAATTGGAAAACATTTAGCTGCAAGCGAATTACTCAGGTCAGGTGATTATGTCTGGATGGCAAACAACATTCATCTCTTATCAGAATCCGAAAAAACTTTATTGTCCCTAAGGAAATTGCTTATGTAGCGACTGCGACATTGAGACAATGACATTGACAATGACAAAAAAAAAAAATACAAGGTAGAAAAATACAAAGGTCCTATAAATACAAAGGTAACAAAAACTACAAGGTAAAAATCTGTGATTTTTAATGAAAAAGCAGTAAAAATAAGATAAATATGATAAATTATAGTAAATTAAATTATTGCAACTGCAGTGATTGTAGTTACACTGTATATTGCACCTTGAGGTTGGTGATGTTGGTCCATCAACAGTTCCAGTTCTCTACAGTAAAGAAGACGAACACCTTGAGGGGGAGATATACCTGTTACCTTCTGCGCATTTTTATGAAATTATAGTTTCATTATTCATTACTGACAAAGTTTTAAAAGCATTAACTAGAATTTTGTTGTTTAAATTTATATTGCTGCATATGTCATGACCATCATTGACTATCATGTTTGAACAACATTATAACATTATAATAAGTTAAAACATTAACTATGCACAGGGAATTTTGGGTATTAGTATTATTATAACCAACTGAGGAAGAACCATGTTTCTCCTTTTCATGGATGTTGTTTTTTTGGCTAGTTGAACTACTTTGATATGAAGGGTGTCTGGCCAAACTGCAGTATCTGTGGAGGAGGATCAGATCAGCGCAAATAACTGAAGCATTGCGTCAGTCAAAAACTGCGCTGCAGCTCCTGGCTGATGGATGGCTTTGTTGATTAGTTTGTTGATGGCTTCCAAGCGTTTATTGGCATTCGTCTTCCATAATGTTTTTCATTATAGTGCTTTCCAGCTGACTAGTTATTTGTAATACAACTTGTAATACACTTACGTTTTATTGTTGGAAGGTGAAGGCGGAGCGATCCTCATAGATTTGCTTTATTTGGACGTATCGGCGCCTCTCAGCCAATCACATTGCAGGGTCGAAACGAACCATGGTGGCACATACGTTGAGGTTCAATCTTAGAGTGTTGGGTGCTCTTCTGTTCAGGTAGACTGACACTAAAGACCAAATATCAACCCAGGGTGATAATATATTATCTAGGCTGAACCAAATATTTTCATAAGGTTTAACGCGCAGGTGGTTTTTTTTGCAGCTGTTCTTTGACTTTGGCAAAAAAATAACTCAAAAAATAATATTTCTTTCTCAATATGTAGTATTTTTTCGTGGCTTGGTGCTTTCTAAAGAAGACTGAATTCTTTTTTTCTCTTTTTGATGTTTAGTTTTTGTTGTCCTTTGTTGTTCGTAGTCACAGGTGCTCTACAGGGAGCCACACTTACTACAAAGTGTTTCAAGTGGAAAAGCAATTACTCTTTCTTTACACAACCTCGAGTGCATTTTCTCATTTTTCTCACCTGTGTATGCATGCCGTAAATCCCTGATGCTGTTCATGTCCTGTTTGGCTGCAAATGGTTGCATTCACAGCACTAAAGTGTAACAGATAGTACTCGCATCAATCTAGTGAGTGTGGGTTTTTTTATTGCACCAACGTTGACGAATGTTCATGCTAACTTAGCTTCACTGAGAGGTCTGTCCATTTATCTTCACCTTTAACTTTTCACTCTTCATTCAGACTTTCTCCTCTTTGTCCTCTAGTCCAGTGGTCCCCAACCACCGGGCCACGGAGCGCTACCGTGCTGTGGAGCATTTTGAACCGGGCTGCGGGCCGGTACCGGGCCGCACAAAAATTTATTTATTTATTTATTTATTTTTTTAAATACGATCTTATTCTGTAGCATCTAAGTATGTTTGAGACATCAACTTTGCCGGTATTCTGGATGAAAGTCATGGCAGAAAACCCTAAGATCACCACAACAGCACTGAAAACTTATTCTGAAAGGACTGTTTACATGTTACCATAGCGACCAGAGCACGTGAGGGGCAGAGGAGGACGTTACTCTGATCGTTTTTGGCGCATTTCAGGAATACGCTGCTAATAAAGTTACATAATTATACAGTGGATTCACGTTTATTATTATATTTACAAAATACCACAGTTTTTGTGTTGGTTGTATCATTTTATTTTATTGTTTTTTTATCTGTGACACCTTAAATGCCGGTCCGCGGAAATGTTGTCTGACATTAAACCGGTCCGTGGCGCAAAAAAGGTTGGGGAGCGCTGCTCTAGTCTGCAGGATTGTTGACTTTCACACCTGTTTTCTTTGTCGTTGAAAGAGTTGCTCATGGCTGGCATGTGTTGCCGAGGGCGCCGCAGGGCAGTCCAAGCTGAATAGCATGGCTCTGTAGTGAAGAGTGAGGCGCAGGTGGGACTCGACAGCACTCCATTGCCTCAAGCTGTCTGGCTCAGTCTGATTAGAATGTGTGTGTGTCCAGGTCTGATGCATGCTATCTAGAGATAGGCTTTAGGTTTCGACTCATTTAGAGATGGTTTGGTCAGAAACGAAGTATAGTCGGAGCCTGAGAAATGTTTGGCACCTGAAGACTACATCTGCATTTTTGCCCTGGGGCTCCTGTAGCTAGCACGTACTGTAATGGAAGCTTATTAGCATTGATTAGCATCAAGGCTAAATCATCACAAAGTATGTTAAGTTGTAAAATGGCCTTCGTCAATCAAATGGATTGTGACTTACTGTTTATTACATTAAAAATACAGCCTTAGAATAGTTTTAATTAAATAGTTTTTTCCTTATTTTGTTGTCTTGTTACATCTGCTATCAGACACGCATGCTAGCTACCATCACACTGTGTGGTGGAATGAGGAGGACCCATCTTACTCTCCTGAGAACATGGCTAGTTGTGTTTTCTTATACCCCCGCCACAGATGGCTGAATTATCAATAAATTATTGGAAATTGAAAAATGTAAAACCTGTTTGGATCTGATTTAGCCAAACTGAGCTTCAATTTAACTGAAGGATTTGAACTCGGGCGCTTGTTTAGACAGAGATGGACCTGCAGAGACAACTGCTGACTGATATGGAGCTAAAGAATATACAAGATTTTCCCAGCAGCTATTGTGGTTGGTGGTAGAAACACTAGCAAGCTGTTTCATCACCTCATAAGAAAACATGTGCTCAGTTACTAAGACAGTTTGCTGTTAAAGTCATTAGAATCTACCAGTGGGATCTGTGAAATACTCAAACCTTGCTGCTATAGGCGTTTTCACAATGCTCTGTGTTGCTTTTGTAGCTTGTGTAGCCTTGTCAGAGTCAGCTTTGTCAGAACAGTTTTCTGACAAGTGTCTGTGGAAGTACAGAATTATGAAGAAGCACCAAATTGTTTTGTAGAGATGAGTTTTTATATCACAGGCAACTTGTATTCAGGGTTGGAGTAGTTTACTTGAGCATACTTTTGATTTGCCTTTAAATAATATTTATGTATAATTCAACTTCAGATTAGATGTGAAGTGTAGTTTTAGATAACTGGAGAAAATTGAATCGCAGCTCTTTTTTTGTGAATGAGTAATACATAAACAAGAAAATCAGTTTTGCAAAATTACATTGGCATCTACTTCAATAGATTAATATGTTTATTTGTTGTACAATAAGCTGCTTTTGACCTACAGAAAACAGCCTATTGTTATCTATGTAATAGTTTTCTAGCTAAGGGAAAAACATTAATTCACCATCAGAAATTTCTATTATACAGTGATGAAAATGTTTACCCATCCCACCATTTTGACTTTCTTCTCTTTTGGCTTTTCTTTCTCAATCTGATATGATATGATGCACACTGCTGACTTGTGGCATGTGAAATTTTCTTTCTTCTTTTTTTAATCTCCAAGGTCCTTGGGAGTGTGGAGTAGCAGTTATTAATAGCAGCAAACTGAGGTATAGATCAGAGGTATGGATGGTTATTAGTGCAAGGGCTGCTGTTCACTGTTTGTTTTATCATCCCCATTATATCTTACATGTCAGCCAAGTCCCCTCAGGAACGCAAGGGAAATAAAGGCATTC
The DNA here is from genome assembly GCA_037576955.1 of Lepidarchus adonis. Taxonomy (NCBI): domain Eukaryota; kingdom Metazoa; phylum Chordata; class Actinopteri; order Characiformes; family Lepidarchidae; genus Lepidarchus; species Lepidarchus adonis. The sequence continues at coordinate 4,392,047 of JBBIGC010000131.1, read as the reverse complement.
GGTCGTCAAAGAGTATGAAGCAACAAAGTCAAGGCGTAATGAGGCCTGTTCAAGAGAAGGTTGTTTTTGTGCTTCAACTAGAGTGTTTCTACGGTTGGCACTGCAATATTTTTGGCAGTTTGCTCTTCTGTTTTTTGTTAACTCTTGTGGTAAAATTTTTGGAGTATCAAAGTGTCAAAATGAGGAAATAAGTTATTTGGGTGGAGAAAGCCAATTTGCATTAGTTGTTAGCCAAGATTGGTCAATATTTGTTGTCTAGTGCTACAATGCTAACATAGCTAACGGTTAATGACTATAGTGCTGTGAATGACACAGACTAGCTGTTTATCTGCTCTAATAGTCCATCTTATCAGCTTAACTTCCAGTATACATGGACTTTCTGGTCTTTAGGGTTGGAGGGTGGGCACAACAGAAACTATAGTCTGTAATTGTGACAAGTTCACCTGTATGGTTAGCATAGCATAGTTAGCATAGCATGTTGTTTGCTTTGCAAAGATGTCAGATTAGCAACATTTTGAAGCAAGTGTGTCATGGCTGCAGTTTGTGATGATCTTTGCCAACATCCGTGTAAAACTGAAGTTTGCTTGAGGCCCTGACATGGCTTGGGCTGACTGGAAAGTGTAGTGAATTAGATCACTTTTGGGTTTGTAGAAGATTTGTGTGACACAATGCTAATTCTTTTTCTAAAACACTATGGAAAAGCGACTGGGTGAACGGGACTTCACCACCAAGGCCTCGTTGAGGGATGACACTTGCAGATATCTGTGCACAACCTTGCATAACTGCATTTCCTTCTCTGTCTCAAAGAGCTGGAAAGCGAGCACTTTTGAAAAATGTGTAAATTCTATTCCTCTTTCCCCACTCTGCCTGTTAAGAGCATTGGCTGTAAGTGTGTTTGGCTTCCTGAGCTAAATGACTCTCAAGGTCTTCCCTCCGTTCCTGCTTGCTTGCTCGTCTCCATGGTGATTACCCAGGAGGGGCCGGGAGGGTCTTCTTCATCCTCTGCTGTTTTTGGCAGACCCTGGGCTTGCACTCTCAGAGCACATCTGCGAGCCTCCTGTTGATTTACAGTTTACTCCCTGTCCATGGGGGTCCTTCCCCAGAGAGCAGCTGACTGATAGAGTGGGCCGGGATGAACCGCAGGGCCCAGGGTGCCTTGGCTCGAACAGGTATGCTCAGGCTGAGAGAGGCTTTGGAATGAGTTAAAGGCTCTGACTGTGCACTTCAGCCAGACCCCAGGAGATTTCCCACTGCACTGCAGTTGAAGGAAGCTTGGAGTAGCCTGTGGCTCAATTGGAAGGCAAAAATATTTTTTCTGTCCAGTGATTACTGGGATGAGGCAGAGTGCAGCAAAGCTCAGTCAACTAATCTGATTTTTCAACATTTTCTGTTGAATTTACACATGGATGTGCATACTCGACTAATCTCTAGCCAGTGATTGTTCAAAAGACAAAATTAAAATGCTTTTTGGAATAAGATAAAACACTTTCCGTTTTGCTCCCATTTTGCATGAGCTGAACTCAAAGATCTGAAACATTTTCTACAAACACAAAAGACCCATTATTCTCAACATTATTGTTCTAAATCTAAATCTGTGTTAGTGAGCACTTCTCCTTTGCAGAGATGGTCCATCCCACCTCACAGGTGTGGCAAATCAACGTGCTGATTAGAGCATGAATATTGCACAGATGTGCCTTAGACTGACCACAATAAAAGGCCACTCTGAAATGTGCAGTTTGATCACAGTACAATGCCACAGATGTCGCAACGTTTGAGGAAGTGTATAATTGGTTACTGACTGCAGGAATGTCTACCAGAGCTGTTGCCCTTGAAATTAATGTTCATTTCTCTACCATAAGCATCTCCAAAGGTGTTTCAGAGAATTTAGCAGTACATCCAACCACAACTCACAACTGCAGACCACGTGTTACCACACCAGCCACATCCAGCATGTTCACCTCCATGATTGTCTGAGACCAGCCACCCGGACGCTGCAGCAACAATCGGTTTGTATAACCAAACAGTTTCTGCAAAAACTGTCAGCTTTTTATCTACACGCTACTGCAGCTCATTCTCCTCATGGCGTCTGGCACGTCCGAGAGGCCTCCTGTGAACATTGTTGCGCCATTTATCCAGGACCATCACCTCAAGACCAGCAGACTCACCGGACATGTCCCCCATTGAGAAGTTTGGGTTCTGAATCAGCTTATACCACAGCGTGTTCCAGTTCCTGACAATATTCAGCAACTTCGCACAGATATTGAAGAGGAGTGGACCAACATTCCACAGGCCACAATCAACAACCTGATCAACTCACACCAGATACTGACTGGTTTTTTGACCCCAGTAAGAAAAACTGTGCCCATTTCAGAGTGGACTTTTATTGTGGGCAGTCTAAGGCACATCTGTGCAATATTCATGCTTTTTGTGTATAAAGCAGATTTTTGGCCAGAGTGGTGGTGCACTGCCACCTAACAGCAAGAAGGTCCGGGGTTTGACCCCAGGGTCGACCACATGTGCCATTCTGTGTGGAGTTTGCAAGCTCCCAGTCATGTTTTTTGTGTGGGTTTTCTCCAGGTGCTCAGTTGTTTTCCTACTGTCCAAAAGCTTGTGGTTTAGGCCGATTGGCTACTCTGCTCGTGTGCGTGTGTGTGTGTCAAATTTAGGCTAACAGTATGCACTTTAAATCTTACATTTTAAAGTATTAGCTTGTTTAATTCAAAATTAGGCCTTTTAAATAAATAAGAACACCTTGAAGTATTAAGGTATGTTAAGTCCTTGCGATGCTATCATCTAAAACAAACCAAAGTGCTTCCACTATGTCCCTGTAGCTCAGGCCAACTGTGTGCATCCAGTCTGATGAGACTCCTCTCCTTTTTGCTAAGCACAGTGCAAACTTTCCCTTGTGCAGAAGGGACAGTGTCACTGGCTATTCTCATCACGATGCCTAGAAGAACCAACCTCCACACACTTGAACCAGGCATTCCTTTATGCTCAGGTATGATGGCTGTTTTGTTTTTCTTCATGGTTTTCCCTCTGGCTTGGTTGTCTGATGTGATTCTGTGACGCTGCCGAACATTTAACTGCAGATGCCCTATTTCTACAGTGGCCACTGGTGCCCCTTTTAAGTGTGTCCCATTGAGTCTGCCTCACTAAACTGTCTTCTGTGCTCTGACTGCAGCAAAACCCAGCATGTGCACGCTGATAATAAACACCCTTTCACCAAACCTAGGGCTCTGCAACTGAGTCTGCAAACGTGGCACCAAGACGAGCAAACAGCAGATGGCTCTTCTCAAGCTCATATAACATGGCTGATCAGAAAGACCACCTGTGCATTGGGGTTTATCAAGACGGGCCCCAAATGCGGGCAGTGCTGCTTCATGATTTGGAATGCCAAAGCTACTCTGAAACATCTGATGTTGATGCTTTATGGTTTGATGTGAGGTAGTTGTCATGTAATAGCTCAGTTAGAAGGTGAAATTCGCTTCAGAGCACAAAACTGTAGAGATGCTGCAAACGCATTGGACAGGGCTTTAATACTGTACATGTTTAGAAAGTATTGTTTCCATTGCATTTTGAGTTTATAGAATTGGTCAGAACGAGGTAAAGCAAAGTTTGGCTCTGTTTCACTGTTCGTATACTGGTGGAGAAAGAAGACCAAAACCAAAGTCAAACCTCTTAAATTTAAGAGAATTTGTCGCATCTTTCCTCATTTTTGCCATAAACGAACACTACGTTCAGCATGTAATGAAAAAGAACTGAAAAAAATGTGAAAATTTGAGTGCATCATTTAGTCAGTATTTGGAAACTTTATTTATAAATCTCAGAAATCTACAACCCTCTTATTTACTTGACCATTTTTAAAATTAGATGCTTATGTATCACTGTTTTAAGCAACAATGTTCTAATCATTATAATTATAATAAGTTAACGATCAATGTAGGATTAGGCTTTAAATATTTATATCCTACCTATGTATCCTTAGTTTAAGGCGGAGTCGTTAGTCTCATGTTTCTCTGAAACACTGAAGCATATAAAGTTGGTGTGGGATATAAAAACAACAAACAACCAAGAAAATAGAGACATTGACACATTTGCATTAGCCATACAGAGCTAAGAGATGGAGGCAGACAAAAACTACTGAGGTCTGAAATATTGAGCAAAACCGAGCATTTACTTGATCCCATCCATTTTGCCCGTAGACCCCACAGTTAAACGTAATTTTAAAACATTTGGATTGAAAGGGTTCCCATGCTAGACTTTTATTTGTTGATTTTTTTGAAAATATAATCCAACAATTTATTTTGGCTGCTAGAAAAGTTTGACCTGGGCAACAACTTGGTAGGTTGAATTCTTAACTTTTTGACCAAACGGACACAAAGAGTGAACATAAATAGCAACGTTACTAATAAAGTCTACTCTTCCATTGACCCCCCACAAGGATGTGTGCTCTCACCTCTACTTTACATCCTCTACACATGTCAGAGCAGATGGGAGAATCATTTTTGTTAGCCTGCTGCAAGAGAATGAAACTGGTCATGGTCCAGTCATTGATTGACTTGAGTTGTGTGAAGCATCCAACCTTCAGTAAAACATATCAAAAACAAAGGATACACGTATTGATTTTAGGGGAGAAAACATTAAATATCACATCAATTAAAGGTCAAACTGTTGAATGTGTCCAATCCTACAAATGTCTGGGAAACTATTATAGACTCGAAGGTTTTTGACTGTGAAGGTGTTTGCAGAAAGGGTCACCAGCACCTGTTCTGTCTCAGGAAACCGAGTCGCTTACTTATCGATAAATCCATTATGATCTTGTTTCATCGTGCTTTTATTGTATTGGCTTTATCATTTGCGCAGTCTGGTTTGGGAGGATCAATCAATCAAATAGTAAAGTGGTCTGGCGAACTGATTGGGAAACCACATGCTAATATAGAGAGACATCGTATGCTAGACAGCTATGGCACATAACTAGTTTATTTTTTTAATTAAGTCTCACATTCTTTGTTCAATGAGTTTCAGCTGCTTCCATATGGCCCCAGGTTCATACAACCTATATGCAGAACAAAACGTTTCGTACCGAAAGCCATTACACGATGTAAGTGGTAATATTTAATATTTATTCTTTATGATTCATGTATTTCTTTTGTCTTTATTTCTATTTTTATTTATTTTTTTAATTCACTTTTATGTTTCTGTCAATCTTAATTTTTTTTTTTCATTTATGAGTATGTTTGAATGTATAAGGAGTCTACTGCAAAAATAATTCACCCTCTTGTTCTCCAAACACACTGCAGTTCAGTCTGAAATTCTTATATAAACACTTTTCCACATCGTCCCACTGACCCTAGACCTCTGCAGTTGAGTGTGCAAACGTAGCATCAAGACTATTGATCAGCAGATGGCTCCACACAAGCTCATATAATGTACTAGTCAGAAAGACCACCTGGGCATTGATTGGGATTAATATGCCTTTGTAATTGGAAATCACAGGTTACACTGACGGAACACGCTGTTTCGCAGTGCCCGTAATGATGGCTGGCACCTGTGTCTCCACGGAGCCTCTGCTGGTTGCCTGTTTAATAAGACAGGAGCCAAAGCCTGAGTGCCTGCAGTTTGGGGCATTTCTGGCATTCTAGCCTCAAAATATTGTATTTCAGCTTCATATTGGAAATCACTTGGTGGTTAGTAAATGGTGATTGCTTCACTGCATGCACTGTGGGTTATCTTGGCGGCATTGTTTTGACCATAAGGTGCTGTGAACTGTGATTCCCAACCATATATATATATAATTTATTTATTGATTTTTTGCTCTGTTTACATGGTTATAATTTTGCTTCAGCTGCCAAAGAACCACATCCCGCTATTATTTTGAGGAAGGGGCTGAACACTTGGCAGTAATGGGTGCACTCTTAGATGGAGTACACCATGTAGGCCAGGGTGAAAAAAAAGGACAGGACAAAGAAGTGCTGTTTTAGCCTCAATAAATTGTTCTCTTCGACCTGACCATGAGTACCTGCCTGTATGCTGGCAAGAGGCCAGGAGATTTACCTGGACTAAGCCTCAAAGGTCAAGAAACTATAAATCTCTCATAAATGCAAGATGCTGTAGAGCTTCAGGCTGCTACTGCTGAAAAGAAAAGCGCTAGAACTACTCAGTAGACTATTTGGATGGGGGATACCATCACCAGAAGTCTAAAGCAAAGCTGTTTGGAGTCTGAAATTAGAGAGAAACAGTCATTCACTTTAAGAAACCCACAAAACAAGTCTATGAATATATTTACTTGTATAGTAGGGGGTGATATGGCAAAAAATATCTGCACAATACCTCATTTTACTGTAGAATTCAGTTTTGCTAAGCGGCGCACAAAAGAACCAATAAAACCATATTAAACAACATTAATACAAAAACTTTTATTCAGTGATTCTCACATGGCACTGAACTAAATCGAGTTACCCAGGCCTAAATATTCTTTCATTATTACTACTGTAAAGTAATAGTGTAATTGTAATAATAAATGAAAATTCCTGTTGAAATTTCAACACCAAAACTTGTCGTCACATCTACCTCTGCACTCAACCCATGATGTAGATCATTAGTGCAAAGTTATGAGTATGAAGCCACTTTACAATATACCAATCATTATCCCAAACCAATGTTCCCGCACCCTGATGATGATGATGCTTACTGTACCTCGTCCCGATGCCAATGTGCAAAAAGTGAGAAGTAGATGCTAGAACAATGGTAAGGTGGACCAGGTTTCTCATATCTAAGGCCTCATTTACACTGCAGGTCTTGATGCTCAGTTCCGATTTGCTGCCTATATCCGATTATTTTGACCTTCTGTTTA
>JBBIGC010000131.1:4374112-4385094 GCA_037576955.1 Lepidarchus adonis | reverse complement strand
ATCGGATTTATATCTGATTTATTTCCACATATGAATGAGGCCTGAATCTGATCTCAACATATCCGAATGCATGCGTTATGGGGACAGATCCGATCTGTGTCACATATGAGCAAAAAATCGGAATTGGGTCACATTTACCTAAATGAGGCCTAATATAATGTCAGTGAAGGTTCACTGTTTGCGATCTGTCGCAGTAAAGGAGCAAATTAACCAACCAACTGGAAAAATGACTCAATGGAATATAATCACTAATTTTTTGTCCTGTTTAGACCAGAAATGACCACCACTGCAGTAATGGTCATTTGCATTAATGAGGGTTGTTGAGTCTTTACTTTCTCACGCTGGCTTTATTACTACTCTTCTTAAACACAAGCTGAGTTCTGACTTTCATCCATTCCTCTCCGATATCGTTCTGGTAGGTTTCCAGAGAAGTTATGATGAGAAGCTTTATTACCAAATTTTGTTCTTTTGCAAAATAATTACCAACATGTTTCCCTCCCAAATGTTTTGAAGTGAAACTGGTGGGATGGGATCACTAACAACATCCACAGTATATTCAGCGAAACATTTTGTGATGGATTATTGCATAATTTGTCATGATCAAGTTAAATATTTTTATGCCACTCAGTACAGTTTGAAGAACATCATGCAGAAATGCATTTGGAGCTTAATGTACCTGTTAGCTGCATTAGCATCTGCAGTAGTTTTAATGTTGAATTGCAATCTGCATATTTTAAATGGGAGGAGCTACACTTTTAATTACATCCCATATCCATATTCCATATCTTCAACATTGACATGTTTTACTTGAGGGAATTTAATGAGGAAATATAATGTATCTCTGGCAGATTATAAGCCTCAGGTCTTGGCAAAACCAATGGCCTGGGTGAAAAAATAAAAGAAATTATTATTAATTAGAAAATAATAAAAATAAATAATAAAAATTAGATATTTTTCCCAAATCACTCAGCCTTCCTCCCCAAACGTGTCTGAGGATTTATCTGATTTACAGATACAGCCTTGCTGTTTCAAAAACATTATAGATGTGTTGGTTATCTCAGCAGGGTTAAGAGTGATGACATCATATCAGGCGCTGATCTTAATATGATTTGCAGTTTCCTGGGAATGAGGCGTGTGTGTTGTAGCCCGTTCCTGCTTTTGAGAGACACCATTCACAGGGTGCTTCACCAGGGAGAAAGCCTTTCTTTGCCTCTCTGTCTCCCTCTCACTTTCTTTTTCTTTCTCCTCAACTCCAGCCTGTTCCCAATTCCACGACTAATCCTGTTTGGAAATACTTTCAGGGAAAGCGGATTATCTTGTACAGCAGCATGAATTTCGGCACAGTTCACTCACACTTAATTAAATTTATTATTGTCTTCCAAAAAGCTCACATTCTTTTTCCTGATCCTTTTCTTTTCTGGGGGGATATTTGGACCAGGAAGATGGAGTATGGGGTGCTGTAATTAAGCCTAATGGATTCTCCACCTGAAGACTGGGGCTTTTCATCTTCTTGTGCTGTGGGAGGAGCCTTTGGAAAATGATCCTCTCTCACACAGTACAGTTGTTTGTTGTGTGAGGTGTAGTGTTGCCCACTTTACAGAGAAAGAACTTCCATAGACAAGCCCCAAATTTAGGGAAGGCTCTAGATCAGGGGTCGGCAACCTTTACTGTCAAAAGAGCCATTTTGCCTCCTCTTCAACTAAAGATAGATCGCCCGGAGCCGCAAAACATAACACAGCTTATAAACATATAAACATTCAGGCTGTACCAAAAATTACAACTTTAAATAAAAAAAAACGATCTCAATCCATAGCATCTACCGTATTTTACATTACATTTTACGTTACACTTAGAAAATAGCGCCTCGACAAACGCTTTTATTTTGAAATAGAGACGAACGCACATGTTCGTGCGGCGAGGGCTAGCTTAGCAGCAGGTCGCAGCTAGTTCACCAAACCTTTGTGCAGTAGCGCTTTACTGTAAATACTAGGCTTGTAAATGCTCATCTTTGCCAGAAATAGGATATACAGATACAAATCCTCTTATGATATCACAAAAATCATAAACTCCACAGAAAAGCCGAACCGGATTATAAAGCGCAGGGTTCAAAGCTTGTAGCGGCTTATAGTCTGTAAATTACGGTAAGTGCGTTAGAGACTCAGCTTTGCCGGTATTATAAATGAAAGTCATGGCAGAAAACCCTGAGATCACCACAACAGCACTGAAAACTTATTCTGAAAGGAACGTTTACGCGTTACCATAGCAACCAGAGCGCATCAGGGGGCGTTACTCTAAATGTTGGCGCATTTCACTTTATTTACTGCTAATAAAGTTACATAATTACACAACGTTAAAGTATCACCTCAAACTCCAAGCTAACTAACAAAATGAACACACATAAAATATATAATTAAAAGTTTAATTAATAAATAAAAACAATTTTGTCAAGGCCAAACAGAGCCACAGCAAGGACACTGAAGAGCCTCCGGAGCCGCGGGTTGCCGACCCCTGGTCTAGATGATTGGATTGCTGAATCCATTCAGAATTATAAGCCATTCGTTTTGATATGATGTAATGATAATCTTATTGACACGGGTTAGATGATGACAGACTCCACTTCATACATGGGTTGTTCTTTGACTTTTGACATTTGTTGTAAGAACAAGTCGATTCCGCAGAAAAAGCTTTGAAACTGTAACTCAAGCCCAAATGTTGGTGCAACCTGACAATAACCAGGCTTCCGCTAATACACTCCTTGTGTGTGTGTTGACTCGAGTCCCTGAGATCTCGTTCCTCTGAGAAACTTCCTGGTGAAGGTGCTGAGTGTCCCAAAGGTTCTTGAAAACTCTGAAAACTCAGACTTGAGAGAAACCAAATGATGTGTGAAGATATGGCTCCACTGTAGGGCTTTAATACATCCCAAATATTATTGAGTTATGGGATTTGTTGGGGCGTATTGCAAAGATTCACTGTCAGACATTGCTCTTGCCTTTATATGGAAGATTCCAGAACAGTCTGGAATTGTTGAATTGTTTCTATTGTTAATTTCTCTTGAATAAGTGAATAAGGAAGATATAATTACACTCCCGAGATTATATGGGATCATATTCTGCTTTAAGTAACCCATTTAATGGAAAACTGAATTTCCTTTTTTATGATTTAAGCATTGTATGTAGAGTTAAAAGTTTCCACACAGACCATATATGGAAACCCAGCTGCTATTAATGTTTTTTTTGTGATGTCACAAAAAAAACACCCTATTTACATATCAGCCTTCAGTTGTTAAGTCCTATTTATTAAGACTGAAGTTATTCCACCTTTTTCAATGAGCCAAAAATCAGACTTTTACAGTTAGTTGGTGGGAAATAAGGAAGAAAAATCTAGGGTCTGGGTTCTTTAACAGCACAGTAAAGTGCAAGGTTAGTGAAATATTTTTGGCTTCTGCTTCAGTCTTGCTGCAAGTTCTCAAGACTTTCTCTTGCGTCATTGAAAAGAGAACCAGGCACAACGTTTACGTGATGGGTCATGTCTTTCATTGCTTATGAACATGATGGGTAGAAGTCTTTGCACTGTGTATAGACTCTTACAAGTCCCTCCAGCCATGGCTCCTCTTCTGCTCTCTCGGTCACATGGGCAGATAAACAGAGAGGACAGAGGAAGCTTTGTAGGAGAATGAGCTGGATGGAGGGTCTGCATGGACCTTTAGCAGAGGGAAAAGCCAACACAACCTTTTCCCTGTCTGCACCAACTCTGAAGGAAGCTTCATCCTTAAAGGCTCTGTAATGGTCTAGTAAGTGCAGCAAGCATGCGGTGTCTCCACACATACACACACATCCCCACACACACATATCTTGGCCTGGCAGCAGCACTCTCATTTCTACTAAGTCATGTGAATAGTGCGTATTAGCGGCTAGATGAAAAGGGCAAGCTAATCTGCGGCTTAGGCTTCAGATCGAGCTCCCATGGCTCCTGTGATTGAAGGTACCTCTTGGCACTGCCATTACTCATCCCAAATAATCATAGAGGGGTGTGTGTGTGTGTGTCATCAAGGCTGAATTGCCTTTCAGTATTGGAGTTACAATAACAGTTTCAGTGTAAAATAATAAGTGTTATGAAATACATGGATATTCCATTGACAGCACTACACAGACAGTCTTCTCTGTACATCGGTCTTGTACTTAACGGCCTGCCCACTGACACAAGGGTGTATTTTATAACTAACATGGTGTTGTTAAATGGGAAAGTGGATAATTATGTTACCAGTGTAGCAAGGTAAGACTTGGAAACATAAAAATAAAAGCCATACAAGCTTTCCTCTTAAAGAACCTGTCAACACGTGGTCTAAAAAGTACCCATAACCTGCATAATTGTTGTTTTTGATCATTTTATTGAAGCAATAAAAATAATTCGAGTAGGTGTGTATATGTAAATGTTTTGGTTTTTGTGACCTCACAGAAACAGTGACTCTTTTTGCAGCTTAGTTTCTATATATGGATTATACAGACTGTTTACAGAGAAAGAAATAAGCACAATTTTCCATGATTCAGGTCGTTTTTAAAGAACCAGTTTCATAAATGACCCGTGAAGAGCCTTTTGAAGACCTCAGAAATGTTCTGTGCCAATTAAAACCTTTCTTACATCCATACCCCCAAGGCAAGAACCATTTCCTTTATAACCCGTTTTTCTGTCGGCCAGGTTTTTTCTACTGCCATTTTAAAGCAGAAGATTGCAGGAGTGTGCTGCTGTTTCTAGTCATCTTTCATCCTGAACATGCCATCGCCGTTCTCCAACTCTCTGACCATATCTAGTCTTCTTGTCTGTTGATGCTAATGTTAGTCATCCTCCCTTTTTCCCAGTTCACACTGCATTGTCTGAATCACCCGCTGAGCAACACATTCTTGGGTCAGGGAGGGTCTTTTATAAGCTGCCACCAGCTGGGAGGCATTTTATTTCTTTGCGAATTTGATGAAATGTTATGGTTGTGCTAAACGTGCATGTGTAGAGTAAAGTGTTCTTCAAACCAATTGAACCTCAGCTGCAACAACTGCGAAACAAGTCAACCAATCAAAACACAGAATACACAACAGCTCATGTGCATTGCCCTGGTCAGGAAACCCAGATTTGCCACAGCCATCCGTATTTGGGAGTCCAGAGCACCTCGTAGGAAGCCCCTCCCCCACCTCTTTCATCCAGCATGATGGAAATACAGGGGAATTTTGACAAGTCGAAACCTCTTACATAAGCGTCTACTGTGTTTTACACTGGGGCCATTCCGCTGTCAGTCCACCAGAGGGAGACATTCCCCGGAGGCTTTTATTTTCTTTTATTTTTAGCGTTTTATTAAAGTTGCTTTAATTTTTCACACCATAAAAAAACATTTGGGGCACCGTCCTAACCACGGCATTTTCGACAAGTCGAGGACCCCCCATATGTGCTGACAGAATTGGTGGTCAGCCTTCTCCTCCAAGCATGTTGACAGACAGGAGAATAAAACAGAAGCTGGATTATTGTGTGACTGCAAAGGACACTTGTGTTTGGCTTCAGAAGTATTTTTGATCTTCCATCTAACCTAATGCATAACAACAGAAGGTTTTCTAACCTATCAGCTGCTTTTGCCTCCCGTATTCCTCTTTGTTAATCTGCAGAATCATCATTTATGCAGCTAGGTTCTCCTCTCTTCGCCTCCTACCTTTATACCGAGCTCTGATTACTTTGGGAGGCCGAAAAGCGATCAGTGATCTTGTGATGGTTTTACAAGAACCTGAGAGCGGTATCGAGTAGGCATAATCATAATGACTGCTTAAACATGACTCAAAGACTTAACATACATATTATAAAGTCAAATGTGTGGCAAAAATGATGAATAATGCAAATATGTAAATTTCATGTCACAGGTGACTGTGGGGAATATGCATTTTAAAATATAAGAGATGAGAAGTTCTCTAACTTCTCAACTGTTATACTTTACTGTAGGTCATGTTTTGTAGGCTAAATGACACTTACATAAGCCCTTTATGATGGCTGACATAAAAGCTAAAGCCTTTATAAATGCTTATTCCAAAAGGCGTCACTTGTCATAAAGCCTGGGATTGTTAATTTTGGTGTCAAGTTGACATAACGCCAATGTCAAGTGACAGTTTCTGGGGGGAAATGACATAACAAGCTATGGGAACTGACTTTGTTGCTCTTTTTCTTTTTTGCCATGTCAGATTACACAATGCTGATGGTGTGACTGACCCAAAGTGAGTACAGAAGTGAATCCTCGACGATGTACTCTGCGTATATGAAAATTCGTGGTCACATCACCATGTGAATTGGTGGGGGAGATGCTAAGGCACAGTCAGTGTGTTCACCTCTCCAGTGCGTTTACTGCTGTGGTGGATGTTGAAGCCATTTTTATCTGGAGCAACTTTTCCTAAATGCTTTACTGTAATATGAGACGTTCATGTTGCTGCTGTTAATAAACTAATACTCTGCAGCATCATTACATGCAGAAGTTCCAACTTGCGTCAGAGGAACCGAAGCCTGACGTAACTCGAGGACCCCCTGTACTATAAATACCATAATTCCCCAACAACAGGCCAAGGACTATACATTCAGTGCACAAATCCCCAACAACAGGCCAAGGACTATACATTCAGTGCACAAATCCCCAACAACAGGCCAAGGACTATACGTTCAGTGCACAAATCCCCAACAACAGGCCAAGGACTATACGTTCAGTGCACAAATCCCCAAATGATTAGTTGAATTTAAATGTACCGTTCACTGCAGCAACAGTTGAAAAACCAGCGCAAAGCAAAGACAGATCAGTGGCCATGTTCTCTCACTGAATCAATGCTTATCTTAGAGTTTTTAAATATAAATGAGCATTTTATGCAGCTTATAAAATGGAGCGCATATAAAGTGCTGTGTAATAAAAGAGCCTGCACCACTAACGATCTTTAGTTCAGTTTAATTTATATTTTGGCTTTTATTATTTCAAGCAAGTGAACAATAAAAGCAAGAATGGTGCAACTTATTGAAGAGAAACTGAAATGAAATGAATTGGGAAAGAATGGAGAAAGAGGTCAACCTAGGTTTTGCATGATGATCATGACCGAAGGAACTGAAAAATGCTGGAAAAGTGTAAAAACGTGCATGATATTTATACAGCAGCTTTCCATCTATTTGAAGTGTGTTCTCTGACATAGCAAAAAAGAAAGTCAGTTGTCATAGCTTTGTGTCATTTCACCCCAGAATGTCATGACCACATCAAAAATCTGTCACTCAGCATCAAAAATGGATGACACCAGGCTTTATGACAAGTGATGCCTTTTGGAATAAGCGTTTATAAATATTTTTGCTTTTATGCCAGTTGTCATAAAAGGCTTATGTAGGGGTCATGTAGCCTATATTACATACAATTACATACTTTAACATTTCACTCTGAATTCTCATTTATTTCCATGTTTAGGCAATTTACAGAGGTGCAACCTGGACCAAGGTGAACGCAAACTAAATCTAAATGCAATTCATCATGTGTCTTAGGAATAATGTGACTGTTCAATTATGTCTAAATAGTTTAGCAAATTGACCGAAGTTTAAGGAAAAGCTTGTGCAAAGCTGCGTTTCTCTTCCTCTTACTGCATGGCCGTCATGCTCTGAAGCTCTGCGACATGCTCGAGCAGACGAGCGCCTCCTGTTCAGCTGTAAATTGGGCCCGAGGAGCGACGCTGGCTGACGGAAAACGTCCGGCTGGAAGCTGCGGTCGTCCGTGTCTTATAACTATTACATTCGGCTAAATTGATCTCTGCCGGCGCTCCGCCAGTAGCCTCCAGCAGAAATGCAGAGGGTGCCTTGTTGCTCTCATGGCCCGGCCTTGACCCGCTCCATAATTGATGCGTGCAGCTGTTTTTCAAGAGCGGGGAATCGCTGCCTGATCAGATGTGAGAGCTTGTCTGATCACAGCAAGACAATAGCACAGGCCCTGGAGCTCTGCAGAACCTTGTTTTGTTTCCCGCATTTATGACTCATCAATCATAAAAAACCTTGGCGTAGACACAGCTGCAGTTTATGCATGGGTAGGCATGTAGCTGTGCCCGTTCCCAGAGAACATCTGGAACCAACCAAACGAAAAGCTCTGTCTTCAGATGGATAAAAAGTTTGCTGGGAGTGTGATGTCTGATCTAGAACCCCTCAGTTCTGTTATTAGTCCGTAGACGCCTGCAGATCGTGAATCATTGCTCTTGTTTGAGTGTGGAGGCATTTTCAGAGGTTTGGCTTTTTGCACATTACTTTCAGTGGGCTGCTGTGTTGGAAGGGTCATCACATCTGGGGTATATGTGCAAAAGCTAAAAACTATTCGACTTCCTTTCTTTTGACGTGTGTCATGTTTGTTTACTTGAGCAAAGTCATTGGCAGACAAAAGCCAAAATACTGTCACTCTAGCTTTGTTATTAGTACTGTTGGTACTCCATGTTGGCACATCCACGCAGTTACTCCCCCTCCATTATGAAGAAAGCAGGCGCCAGCGTGAGCTTTGGATGTCGTTAATATCTTCATCACGGACACTGAAAATGAGCCAGTGCTACCATAAGAATGGCGAGAGAATTTCTGCATCTCTAGGACTAAACTGCTGTCTCTCTGACCGTACATCAAAGCCAACCAACCAAAACTGGGCTGTAAAGAAAGTTGATTATTTAGCTTATGAACGGAGGTTTCGCTACGCAAGACTGGCTTTTAACCGCGCCTGACATCGTTTTCTGCGATGGGTTGGCCTACTGTCCAGGGCATGTCCTGTCCATGGCCTATAGTCTCCTGGGTTTGGCTCCAGCTTCCCCATGACCTAAAATTGATTAAGCTGTTTATATAATGGATGGATTTACATCGTTTTTTGCGTTTTACGTGTGGACAGAGATATTTTCAGATTTTCTGAACCTGATTGTCTCATGGTTGGTCTAATGGCCATATTCATACACTAGTATTACTCAATGCCCCACAACAGCGTATCATCCAGGTTTGGGTCACATTTTCATTGACCTGTTGCTCTAGTTCGACACATTCTTCTAGTTGAGTGACACCTCCCTCTTCTCCACAGTGGTTCCTCTGAACCGGACTGCTCTCCCTGTAGGAAGAAGACGGATGGGATTTGGGCTCTAAGCCCATTGCTTAGAAACCTCACAGTGGCCAACCAGTCCATCGCTTTGCTGATGGATGGCTCTGATGTGTGATCCTGAGTAAGAAGTGGAGTTTAAGTGACCCGTGGAGGCTTGTGCTGCTTTCACGAGCTTCTTCAAGTCATAAATAGAAGTTGTTGTGTTGAGTTTGTGCTCTGAAGCAAGAGAGAAGTTAGTGTTTAGACAGTTGGTGACTTGCATTTGTGTCTATTTTATTCATTTACATTATGATTGTTGAAAAAACCAATCAAAATTCTGCTGCTGGGCAGGATCGTAGTCTGTCTCATGAATTCTGTCACTGTAGTACTTTCCTAAATGTAAATATCTAATTTTTTTAGGTATTTATATGTGGATATTTTCAGCCAATTAAGCACAGCTCTTTTGCTCATGTAAAGTAGAACAGCTGGTGTGCAAAAGTGGGAGAGTGCTTTAAGCGTATAGTAAACACATTTGCTTTAGCCGACCGCTAATCCTGTTTAGAGCAACAAAGCATTTAAACACACACTGCCGGAAAGAATAAGAAGAATCTTGAGTTAAAGTCTCTCTACTGTAACACACCACCAATTTCTAGCCTCATATTAATATATTGGAGTCAGTTTTCAAGTTTCTAGGTTTGAATGAATTCATAACTTGACAGTGTGGTAATACATGACCCACGTTATCTACTCAGAAAACATGGGATAAAACTTAAAACCCACTTTGTTACGTAATGATCTATTGAACAATATGCTTTATTGGGAAATTCATTGTATGTCAGAGCTTGGAAGAGCTTATTATCATTATATCAGTCCATTCAAACACATACATTTTAAATTGGGCTTTTCCTCCAACTGTAAAGTCATTTTGGCCAATCAGAAACCTGGACGAGGTTCTTACCAGCTCCAGTAGGATAACAAAGGTCTCTCTATCCACCTGCCTTGTTCTCTGATCTAGTAGTGTAGAGGATTCCCAAGCTTGTCAGCTCCATGATATATTTAGAGAGGTTATGGACTAGGAAGACAGGAAAGAAGACTTCGTTTAACACAGCAGAGTTGCAGTGATGGTTGTAGCTTTGACCTTCACCTCGTATTGTAACACGTTTCTCAATATAGCTGGACATTCATTCATGCATTATCCAAACTGCTTGTCCATTTCAGGTCACTGGGAAGCTAGAGCCAATCCCAGCTGATTATGGGTCAAGGCAAGGTACATCTTGGACAGGAGGTCAACCCAGCACAGTATAGTGGGACAGGAGCTGTTAGCAAACTAGCGGTAGCATTATGTTGGCTGTGTCTTCCATCCCAAACAAATTGCCTGGGAAACGACAGAAAAATGACCGCATCTCGCGCTAAACTAATAGAGAACTAAAGGCAGAAACTGTCAATGTCTACACCTCAAGAAAGAAAATAAAGCATCTGAAAATCTGTCGTTTGTGACCATAATCCACCAAGACGCGTAAGAAGCTGCATGAAAACAGATGTGGACAAGGCCAAAAAAAAGTAAAGGAGCCTTGTACTCGTTCTGATGATATTTGCCTTGCCAATAATGATAATAGATGATAATTCATGCGTTGTCCAGGTTCGGGTCGAGTAGCCATGCTCTAATTCAGAGCAGTATATAGGGGAATGGGCCTGGGCCACCTTGAAGAACCACAAACATCTGCAAAAATGTATTTAGTCTTTGCAGAGAGAAATCTTTTAGGTTTGTTTGCATTTAGCAAAAGGAAGTGAGATCCATTCACAAGTGGTCATACAAGGTGCGTGTGGAGACATATCGAGGGCTGAGGGCCAAAAGGGCGTAAGTGACATTTCACCAACTTTACAGGAGAGCCAAAACAAAAAATGA
>JBBIGC010000131.1:4308998-4319924 GCA_037576955.1 Lepidarchus adonis | reverse complement strand
CCAGACTTTTCCTTCTCTCTCTCTCTCTCTCTCTCTCTCTCGGATCCTGACAACAGGAGAATTTACCTTTCCACAAAACTGTACATTGTGTTTCTGTGACATCACAAAAAAAAAAAATGTGGATTAGCCCCATCGCTCACACTGAGATTAGAGAAAAGTTTGGGCAACACTGATCCCATCCTGACTGTGGGACATTAGCTTCCATGTGTTTATAGTTACATACAGCTTTTACATTTCCTGTGTGCTATTGCGCTGCTTTTGCCATGGCTGACCAGTCTTCTTGAAGATCCTTGACACTGAAGTGGGGTTTTGCTTTGCAGATTTCTGATTTAACTTTAGCAGTTCTCCTTAAATTCCGTTTCATATTTCTAAAAGACATTTCAGAAGTACTCAATTAGAATCAGGACACGCTGAGATGTCTTTTAATACATATTCAAATGTGGCCCCGGCCCCTCCAGTACCCAGTTCCGCAACAATATAAATGAATAAAATTTAATTGACTGAAAGTGTGACCTAACTTTTGTACATGGAACAACTATTTAAGTGTTACCTCCTATATATTCAGTAAATACAAGGTGATTGTGTCTTACAATTTGCACAAATGTGTTTTAAAAAAAATTATTTAATTTATTAAATAAAGCCATCAGATAAATAGCAGGTGAATGTGTGATATGAGCCCTTTAAGTCTTAGTGAACATTTGTCAGCGGAACCACGCGATATCGCTGTTTTAGTGTCAGATTACGGCTGAAGTGTTTTGTTTTCATTTTGACTGCGAGCCTTGTGCTGTATCGCCTCCACAGTCAGCGTTGCCTTCTGCACGCAGCGCTGTCTCGCCTGCAGAAAGCGCCGCCCTGCCTATTGAGTTACACGGTGACGTCAGCTTCTGGACAAGGCGCGTGCAGCGGCGCACGCAGCAGTCCGAACGGTTCAATCCATCGAAAAACCCCATCTCCCACAAGGCACCGCGAGCTGCGCATGCGCTCAACGAGAGTCGAGTACAAAAACTACAAACTGGTGGCCTGTGATAGGGTGCGTGCCCGTCACGGACTACACATCCCAAGCCTCGCGAAACCCCGAGCGACATGCGCGCTTCAACTTTGCGAAGGCTTTTTAAATTTTCCTCCCCCTGTGCAAAATGGCTGCGCAGGTCGACCTGGCGCGCGTCAAATGTGGACGAAAAGTGGACGAGAAGCTCGTAGACGGCGCAGACAAGGCGGCTGTCAGGGAAAAGAAGAAGAAGAAGAAACGGGAGCGCTCGCCGTGCGGAGAAAGGCACGAGAGAGTGGAGAAGGAGGCGAAGAGAGTGAAGCTGTACCACCAGCACCACCGTCACCACCAACATGCTCATCAACGGGGCGCCTTACCTCAACAGCAGCATCCACAACAACAACAACAACAGCAACAGCAGATTAACTCTCAGCCGCGCCACTTCGGCGCTAAAGAGCGGCCGCTCGACCAAACACGGACCCCGTCGCACGAGCACAACCACGGGCCCAAGAAAGCTGCTGCTCTCCCGTGTTCACCGAGGAAGCCGCCCCCAGCAGCACGAGTCGCTCCGAAAGCGCCCATGTCTGCTCTCCTGCCGCCCGCTCCGCTCTTCACTTTCACTCCTCTCACCGCAGCCAAGGCCGGAGCGCGTGAGCGCGAGCGCGCGGAGAAACGCGCCGACAAGGACGCGAAGCTAAAGGCGAAGAAGGAAAACGCGGAGGCGAACGTGAAGGTTCCCGAGAACAAGAAAAAGAAAGGTAACTTAGTCAACAACTTCACTTCACGAGCTGGATACCATACAATTCTACACTATACTACACTATACTATCTCTTACTATACTTAACTACACTATATTATCTGTAACTATACTATAACATACTATTCTTTTTTTCCTACACCGTACTATACTATAACATATTATACCATATTATACTATAACATTCTATACTATCACATACTATACTATATTCTACTATCACATACTATCGTTTACAATATTATAACATAGTATACTATCCTTTACTATACTAATGCATACTATACTAGAACACACTATACTATCCTTTACTAAACTATAACATACTATACTATCCTTTACTATACTAGATTATAACATACTACACTATCCTTTACTGTATTATAACATATACTATAACATACTATATATTATAACATACTATATTACAACTGTACTCTAGTACACCATGCTATAGCATATTATCTTTTACAATGCTGTATTATAACACACTATACAATACTATAACAATACTGTACGTTACTACACTGCTATAACATATTATCTTTCAATACTATACTATAACTATACTGTACTATATTATACGGTACTACACTACTGTAACATGCTATACTTTACAATACTATACTGCAATACATAAATATACAGTACTATAACATTCCTTACAACACTACTATACTTTATTAAATTGTCATACTACACTATTCTATACTGTACTGTATCATTCTATAAAATGCTAGACTGTGCCGTACTAAACCATATTACACATATTACTAGCAATGCTCTGATTCCACATTATTGATTCTGATATTAATACCTGCTCTTTGGTTTGAGCTGCTACTGTAATTTTGTTAAGAAACTTATCAGCCTCCATTGATAACACAGTGTAGTCTTTGTCTACAGGTTTTGAGAATCTTTTAATACTGTAGTAGTCATTTTTGCAACAGAATAAGAAATGTGAAATTAACGACAAGCCATAATTCTCTTCAGAATTCTCTGTGAGAAGAACTGAGACATGTCCAGGTGGTGATAAAACAAGCGTTCTGTCTTTATTTGCCTGCAGCCAAAAGCAACCATTGCCGCTAAACCTTTAAACGTTTAAATAACGCTATCCACTTCTTTCCTACCTTGTGTTCCATCTCTGTGCTTCAAGAGCTCCACCTGCTTGGAAGGTCTGTCACTATTATTTGTGTGGTAGATCATTTCCGCGTCTCTAGTTGGTTAAAAGCTGAAAAATGGTTAAAAGATTAGAGAATGGCTTCGTCAAACCGCAGCAGGCTGGCAACTACAGCAAGGTTGACGTTTCTCATGAAGTATCTGGAGACTGATGTGTTGGACAATATTAATACTTCCTGAAATATCTTTGACATCTATTCGCTTTACAACCAGTCTAACACTCTCTCTCTCTCTCTCTCTCTCTCTCTCTCTCTCTCTCTCTCTCTCTCTCTCAGAGAACCATAAAGAGAACGGAAAGACTCAGGCCTTGGAGGCGTACCTGCTTAAAAAGAAGAAGAAAAAGAAGAGACACCGGGAAGATGAACGTGGCAAGCGGCTGCGAATGTACAACAAGGAAGTTCAGACCATGTGCGCCGGATTGACAGGAGACTCTCCGCCCCCCTCAGATGATCCAGCGTTGCTCTCATTCATCAAAGATGAGAAGCTTTGTCAGACGAGCCCAGGTTTGGATGAGTACCGCATGCCCAAAGGGGTGCAGACGCCGTTCCTGTCCCATCACGACCATTTCATCCGTAGCTCGTGCCTGCAGACGGGCACCAGCTTCAGCCGGCTCATACACGAGGAGAGGCAGCCCAATGGAGGCGCGTCTATTCTCCATGCGTACGCAGATGAGATCTCTTTCTTGCGGCCTGGAGACACAGAGAAATTCGCCCACGAGTTCCTCGAGCTGGCCTTCAGCGAAACATCCACGGGAGCCGCACGATACGCGCTGTCCGTGATACATGGTGCTGCTGCCTATTTACCTGATTTCCTGGACTACTTTGCCTTCAACTTTCCCAACACACCAGTCAAAATGGAAATCCTGGGCAAGAAGGACATTGAGACAACTACCATTGCCAACTTTCACTCCCAGGTAAGGACAAAGTAGTGGTGGGCTTGTCTACGCAACTTTCAGGTTTATAAATAATTCTTTCGCCACATGATCAGCTATTGTTATTTATAAAGCAAAAGTATTGATTTACAGTGGAGGAAATGATGATGACCGCTTACTGAATTGTGAGTTTGCCCACAGACAAAGAAATGATTTAAGTAGAAGGTTTATTTTAACAGTGAGAGAGAGAATATCAAAAAGAAAATCCAAAAAATAACCTTATCAAATATATACATGGATTTGCATTTCATTGAGTGAAATGAGTATTTGATCCCCTAGCAAAACAAGATTTAGTACTTGGTGGCAAAACCCCTGTTGGCAGCACAGAGGTCAGACGTTTCTTGTAGTTGATGACCAGGTCATCATTGAGCTCCATCCACAGGTTTTCTATGGGATTAAGATCCAGAGACTGGCTTGGCTGCTCCATGACCTTAATGCACTTCTTCTTGAGACGCTCCTTTGTTGCCTTGGCTGTTTGCTTTAGGTCATTGTCGTACTGGAAGACCCATTCAGACCCATCCTTCTATGACCCATTTTCAGTGTCCTGGCAGAGCGAAGGAGGTTGTCACTCAAAATTTTATGGTATGTGGCCCCATCCATGCCCTTAGTAGAGAAACACCTCCAAAGCATAATGTTTCCACCTCCATGCTTGACAGTGGGGATGGTGTTCTTGGGGTCATAGTCAGCAACTCGTAGTCAGAGTTTCGAATTTAGTCTTCTCTAACCACACAACCTTTTCCCAAGGAAACTCTGAATCATTCATGTGTTCATTGGCAAACTTCACATGTGCCTTCTTGAGCAGGGGGTCTTTGTGGGCATTGCAGGATTTTAATCCATTACGGCGTAGTGTGTTACTAATGGTTTTCTTGGTGACTGTGGTCCCAGCTGCCTTGAGATCATTAACAAGCTCTTCTCGTGTAGTTTAATGCTGATCTCTCACCTTTCTCATGATCATCTTCGCCCCAGGAGTTGAGATCTTACATTGAGCTTACGGACCTAGGTCGATTGGTGGTCATTTTGTGTTTCTTCCATCTTTTAAACAATTGCACATAGTTGTCTTCTCACACAGCTTTTTGCCCATGGTTTTGTAGCCCATTCCAGTCTTGTGCTATAATCTTGTTCCTGACATCTTTAGACAGCTCTTTGGTCTTGCCCATGGTGTAGAGGTTGGAGTCTGTAGACAGGTGTCTTTTATACAGGTGACTAGTTGAGACAGATGTCTTTAATGTGGGTGACAAGTTGAAATTAGGAGTATCTGATTGGTAACTCTTGGTTGATAGGGGATCAAATGCTTATTTCACTCAATGAAATGCAAATCGATTTATATATTTTTTATATAATGTGATTTTCTGGATTTTCTTTTTGATATTCTCTCACTGTTAAAATTGACCTACTATTAAAATGATGGACTTTATTTTTATGTTGTTTGACAAACTTACAAATTCAGTGTGAGGTCAAATAATTATTTCCTCCACTGCATTTGCAAAGTGTCATGACTTTGAATTAAATTGGTTCTGTCTAAGCTAAAGCAACTTTTGAGGTCTCTTGTCAAAGTTCTTTATTTGTGTAAAAGTCTTTACTACTCTTATGATCCAGTGATCTGACTTTTTCTGTCCCATTTCTTCTACCTGGGCTTTGGATATTGGCTGATATGGAGTATCGATCCATTATCAGTTTTTAATTAATAACTTGTTTCACTGTGGTGAAGAGATTGAGAAAACTAGGCGTGACACAAACATTGCTTTCCTAACTTATAAAGCAAAATGTAGCAACCACACATATTAACTGCATAAATTATGTTTAATAATAAAAAAAATTGTCCATCAGCAAGAAAAATATTATAATTTAGTGTTTGCCAGTTCACAAACATGGAATAAAATTATTTAATTTAACAGATCAGCCGCGTGAATCAACCTATTGTTACCAATACCTGATCCAGTAAATTGAGCCAGTATCGGACCGATATCCGATATCGGATTGGTGCATCGTCCCACACTCTACACGAAGAGCAGTTCCTCTAAGAAGCGAAGAAAATCCCAGAAAATATAGCTAACTGAAGGACTCGACATGCCTGATCCTTTTTTGACAAAAATGCCTTCAGCAAATGTGTCCCGTTGAATAGCTGGGAGCAAGCGCACATTTCAGGTTCAAGTGTTTAGAAGTAATTGCCATTCCAGCAGAGGTTTGCATCTGTTAAGTGCACCATTCTTACCCAGCTACCCACCAGAGAACCCACACAGCACTTTTATTACTTCCTTAAGTCTGCCACCCACTATGAGGCATCATCTAAAGTGCAGTAACGTTCTGTGGAGGTGCCCTGTGCCAAATTTGCATTTGCTCTCTGAAGGCCAAACTGTGAGACTTTTGCTCCATGACGTTCCAGAGAGCTGAACAAACAGGACTAAACACACCTGTTGTTTGAACAATTTGTTAGTAAGTTATTCGCTGATAATGACATTTGATTCTGACTGATCTGGATCAGAGAAGCTGCCAGTAGCTGGTGCTCAGCGATTTTGATCTCTAAGAAAAGTCCTTGTGCTTGTTGAAGACAGTCAACACGAATTCAAACTTCTATATTTGTGTCTTCCATGTAAAATATTCCAAATGCTCTGGTTACAAAGTTTGGGCATTTTCCTGGTCTACAGCGTGTTCCCTGAAATGACCGGTCTGTCATGGATATGCAGCTTTCTGAAAACATACTGTCATGTTGTTCTTCTGCTTTACAAGACGTATGTGGAACCTTGCAGCCGAGCAGTGACTGGGGCCTGGGTTTAAATAGAACCTGTGTTTGCAGGTAAACCGGACATACTGCTCGGGAACGTACAGGGCCGGTCCCATGAGACAGATCAGCCTGGTGGGGGCGGTGGACGAGGAAGTAGGTGATTATTTCCCTGAGTTCCTGGACATGCTGGAGGAATCGCCGTTCCTCAAGGTTAGCAAACATTTGAATCCATTTCTAAGTTTTCTTCTCTTAATTTGCGCAATTTAAATCATTTAGCAATGTTTCACTCTTATAAGGACATTTGTAACTATAGTGTGGTGTCATGATCTCCATGATCTTCTCAGGACTGTCTGTGTGTCTGTGTTTGGAATGAATCGGCTGTAATTTTCGAGCCGTGTGTCTGTGCAGATGACCTTGCCGTGGGGAACCCTGTCCAGTCTGAAGCTGGACTGTCGTTCTGAAAGCGACGACGGGCCCATCATGTGGGTGCGACCGGGAGAGCAGATGGTTCCCACAGCCGACATGCCCAAGTCTCCATTTAAGAGGCGCAGGTACGCATCCTTTTAACCGCCATGCTGTTTTTACATACAGTATCTTGCAAAAGTATTCACCCCCTTGGCATTTTTCATGTTTTGTTGCCTCACAACCTGGAATTAAATTGGATTGTTTGAGAGTTTGCAGCATTTAATTTACAGAACATGCCTACAACTTTGAAAATATATTTATTGTGAAGCAAACAAGAAAAATTGAGCGTGCATAACTGTTCACCTCCCCTAAAGTCAGAACTTTGTAGAGCCACCTTTTGCGGCAATTACAGCTGCCAGTCGCTTTGGATGGGTCTCTATGAGCTTGCCACATCTTGCCAATGGGCTTTTTGCTTGTTCCTCAAGGCAAACTGCTTCACTGCATTCAGAGTCTGATAAAAATGTTAAAAAGCCTGATTTTTGGCCTCATGTCACATACTCACTTTTTTTATTAAGCTGTAAGGTTTACTGTTGAGTCTGATTGCCTTTATTATAAGGACATAGTTTTGCAGTTTTTCCGCCTAAAGGCAGCGATGTTACAGCATGTTTAGCCAAATTTCCCAGTTTGTTCTGGTGGGAAAGTAACATAAATACACACTAGCTGTGAAAATCACCAATGTCCGCATGATTCAGTTCTACATGGATTATTTTAGCCAATTATTCGATAAATCTTCCACATTTCCATCACCTCACACAGGCAAACACGTTATAACTTTAACATTTTAGGTCAAAAATAGTGTTTTTTAAGTTGATACATCGATTAATTGTTGCACCCCTAATACATGCCCTCTATAACTTATTATTACATTATTTTCTCAGTGACCTTTGCTTTACTGATATCAGATAAATGGGCAAATTGTGTGAACATCTTTACTAGTCACCGATGTCCCGTGAGTGTTTGAATAAATCAAAACATTCAACACAAATACAAACAAATTTGTTAAAAAAATAAATAAATAAAATGTCGGTTTGATTTTTCAATATATTGTTTGATATATTAGAAGCAGTCACAATATGATATAATGGTAATAAATGCCATTCATTTGCTGGAGTAAATTTTATTATCTGAATTAATTTATAAATTTTTTTGAATATCACAAGGTATATCTAAAAAAGAAAATTAACTCCAAATATTACAATGTCACTTTCCCACCAGTATCAATATGTTAACTAATGCTTTTTAATTGTTAAAAGGCATTGAGGTGGAGACACATGCTGCTATGCGCACTGAGTAATGTCGTAAGGACGTCATTTCATACTTGCAGGTCCATGAATGAGATCAAGAACCTGCACTACTTGCCCCGAACCAGCGAACCACGGGAGGTTCTGTTTGAGGACAGGACGAGAGCCCATGCTGACCATGTGGGGCAGAGCTTCGACTGGCAGAGTACGGCTGCAGTGGGGGTCCTGAAGGCCGTGCAGTTTGGAGAGTGGTAAGTGGTAGTGTTCACCCACCTCCATCTCGCACTCCTGGTGTGTACGGCTTCCTGACGGTAAAATCCTGACCTTTCATGTTGCTCTTCATCTGTAATCCATCTTGCAGGAGCGACCAGCCAAGGGTAACCAAAGACGTAGTGTGTTTCCATGCGGAGGATTTCAATGACGTAGTGCAGAGGCTCCAGCTTGACTTGTATGAACCTCCGGTGTCACAGGTGAGTACAGTGCTGTTACCAGCTTATTGGTTTTCTAAACATCAGAGGCCCTTTCAGATCAGGAAGTACTAGCTGGAGGAGCTTCAGTCTTGGTGGAGAACATTTTGAGAGAAGAATAAGAGCTTTGAAAGGGTGAGCAGAAGCTTTGAGAAGTTTTTTTTTTATTATTCAACTCATTAATATGAACAAAACCTTTTTAACAATCCCAGCTTCAACTGAACCTGCAGTTGACCACAGGACCAGTGGGAGTTCATACTGTGGTCAGGATGTCCCAGTAAGGACCACCTAGCTGGACTTACCATTGTATAAAATAAGCAACTTTAAGTTTTATCTTCTATTGGAAACTGTTAAGGTTTTTTTTCCCCACTGTTTAGCTGCATGTATTTTTGGAGGCTAAGTTTACCGAAGTGTATTAGCTCTGAAGGCTTTCAGGGTGATGCTTTATGAGACAAAATTGGAACTTGAACCCACTAGGACTGAAAAACGCTTGATTTTGTGAGTGATGCTTTTAACCGTCAGTTTTCCCTTAAAGATGTGCAGGAATATGTGAAGGGATTATATGTTTTTGCACATTTTTTAAACCTACAAATTCCTCTCATAATCCTAAGCTTACAATATTGAGTTGGAACCATTGGATTTTAATGATAGTTTTTTTTGTAGCCCTTGTGAATTTTTAATTGAGATTAAGTCAACAACTAGCTGATGTGATGGACAAAAAATATATTGACAAGTTTGACTGAAATTCCTATATACTTACAAGTGTGTGTACTTTCATTGACTAAAGGGTCTTCTATTTTTGATATTTTTGTGTAATGCGGTCGGTCTTTGCTTTTATCATCAATTAAAAGTTAGATGTTGCTAATTTAATTACAGATTCAAACATAAAAATGTGTTATTTTGAAAATAGTAGTTACATTGCTGTAATCGTGCCTCCTACAGGTGCCACAATAGACTTGAGTTGAATATTTTGTATTTTGAAAACTCCCTTCACATGACTTTTCGAGAATAGGGGGGATAAGCTGCAGTTGCCCTGGGAGACTGGTATAATTCATTTGCCTAATGCAAACTGGGAACTATAGTGGGAGAAAATTGCTGGATGAAAGAAAATCATAAATTCTATCAAACAGAAGACGTTAACTAATGTAACAAGTGCTAGTTCTAAGTAGCACAACACATCGTTGTTGGTGCTGGAATGAGACAGAAGTAGCCTGTATTATACTTTCAGTCTGTGCTGATTGAGAGCTGTAGAGCAGTGCCTGAGGAAGCGAAAACACTGGCAGTTCATAATGAAAGAAGGAAAGTGTTACACTCTAGTAATAGTCCTGTCCCTGCAGTGTGTCCAGTGGGTGGACGACGCCAAGCTGAATCAGCTGCGGCGAGAGGGAATCCGCTACGTCCGTATGCAGCTGTGCGACGACGACATCTACTTCATCCCTCGGAACGTCATCCACCAGTTCAAAACCGTGTCGGCTGTGTGCAGCCTGGCCTGGCACATCCGCCTCCAGCAGTACCACGGTCATGACGAGGTCAAGCCCAGCGAGGCCAAGCCCAACGGGGCCAAGCCCGACGAGGCCAAGCCCAACGGCCCCAAGCCCAGCGAGGCCAAGCCCAACGGGGCCAAGCCCGACGAGGCAAAGCCCAACGGCCCCAAGCCCGACGAGGCCAAGCCCAACGGCCCCAAGCCCGACGGAGCCAAGCCCAGCGAGGCCAAGGCCAACGGGGCCACGCCCGGCGAGGCCAAGGCCAACGGCCCCAAGCCCAGCGAGGCCAAGCCCAACGGCCCCAAGCCCAGCGAGGCCAAGCCCAGCGAGGCCAAGCCCAACGAGGCCAAGCCCAGCGGCCCCAAGCCCAGCGGCCCCAAGCCCAGCGGTCCCAAGCCCAGCGGCCCCAAGCCCAGCGGCCCCAAGCCCAGCGAGGCCAAGGCCAACGGGGCCAAGCCAAACTCCACTTTCCCTCTAGGAGCCTCTTCTACCCCCAACGATGAGGCCAAAGCTCCATCCTGTAAAGCAACGCTACTGAAGGAGCAAACGGCAGATTCAGCAGCCAAGTTTAAGAAGCCTGTTTTCCAACGGACGCCCACACCTTCCAGAGAGTCACCGCCAGCCCCTCCTCAGCCAGCCCCTCCTCAGCCAGCCCCTCCTCAGCCAGCCCCTCCTCAGCCAGCCCCTCCTCAGC
>JBBIGC010000131.1:4293046-4307314 GCA_037576955.1 Lepidarchus adonis | reverse complement strand
CTCCTTAGCCAGCCCCTCCTCAGCCAGCCCCTCCTCAGCCAGCCCCTCCGCAGCCAGCCCCTCATCAGCCAGCCCCTCCTCAGCCAGCCCCTCATCAGCCAGCCCCTCCTCAGCCAGCCCCTCATCAGCCAGCCACGTCTGCTCATGCTCCCCCCAGCCCCCCCAGCTCCTGCTCCATCGCTGCCACTTCTCCAGAGCCAGCGCTTCCTCAGGCTTGTCTCGAGCCCGCCCCCAACGCCGCCCTCAACAGCAGCGCCCACTGCAGGTCCATCGATCTCCCCAAATAACCTGCCCCCCGGACCCGTCCTTTCACAGGTGGGCTGAAATTTATTTAATGAACTTAACTGACGTTTCAGTCAAGGATTTGGACTGTCAAAAAAAGCATATTTGGACTTCCTGTAAACTTATGAAGACAATATATTTTTTCTTTTTAATGTTCTGGTTAAGAAATAACCCCGTAAATACTTTTTAGGTTTTTCTCAGCCAAAGTATTTAATTTTAATAATATTTTTGCTGATTACTCAGTATCGTTTTATATTTGTTTATATCTGAAATGGAGATCTCTGAAGAGAACATTTTTCGTATCGTTTTCCCAAACTGTGCATCACGTGGATCAGCTAATTGGTTTATACAACAACAAAAAAAGAAGTGCCTGTCACAAGTGGAAAAGAGCAATCATGTCTCAAAAGCAGAAAATGGTCTTGTTCTTTTCTCTGGTCTGTGTTTTACTGGAATCTGTTTCAAGTTTAAACTGGGCTGCAGAACTGATATCAGTCAAAAGGGATTTGCTTTGTAATTGTGGACAGGATTGGTTTTTGATTTTGTGTTGTGCCGTTTGGCTCTGAAAGCTAATGATTTCTGCTGTTTCTGACCGAGTAATAAACAAGCATCTACCCTCAGAGAGAGAGAGGCTTTTTTTGAGTGTGTGGTGCATGCAGAGCGTAGAATCTGACGGCAGTAAACACAGAGAGAATCGTTTCTGAGGTAGTTTCTAGCTTTCAAATCCAGATGGCATGCGTCTAATTCACTTTTTTAATATGAATTTCTCAGGGACCCTGGTCCAGGAGCTGCTCGTTCTCGCGCAGTTGGAAGATTAGTTCTCAGTTCTCAGCCTTAAGCCACAACTGATTCTTGTATTTGTTGGGAAATAAGTTTAAGCTTAACCAGACTGATATGCCATCGTCCTTTCATTCACTAAAGCCTCCTCTGAATTCACGGTTTCTCAGAAGCAAACATTACCTCTGCTGCCGATTTCAGACCTAAACTGGATTTAAAGTCTGTTAGCAAGTTTCTGTGGCTTCCAGAATGTTCTGGGCATGCTAGCAATGTTGGGATTTATTAGCGCAGATTAGCGCAGTTACAATTGGGTTTCTTAATTGAGTTAGCCAACAACGTTGCAATCCTAATCAAGCTATGAAGGCATAATACTGTTTCTGATTCTCCCTCAATTTGAGAGAAGAGCAGTTGACCAAATTAAACATTTCATGCCTTTTAAACTGAGCTTTTTTATTACTGTTTTCTAATCGGTTTCTGGCAGTAACTTTAATTACTCTTTCTTCCAAGTTTCCTTTGTCCTTGATGTGGCCATTCACTCAGACTTGCTTGCTTTTTACACCAGTATGGGCAAACGAAATGATCAGGTTCAATGTAAAGCTACGTTTTGTGAAGGAAATGAACTTAATATGCATTGTTTGATGCTTCGTTCTGATCGGTTTTCCTCTTTTATTTAAGTCTATGTTAATGGGAGTTGGGGGGATAGTTCTGTTTCTTCTGTGGTTGAATTAAAAATGTCCCTAGTGATTAACGATGAACATTTAGGACTGTGTACCAACTGAGATGGTAGTTTCAAAGTGCAAATTAGTCTGTTTTTTGTTTTATTTTTTGTTTTTTAGTAGTGAAGTTGTGTGTCTACTGTTATTTGCACATGTGGATTTGATATCACTCTTCTCAAAGCGGTTATGTCTTAACATTGGCATTTATTCAGACTGAAAAGGCTTCGTAGACCGTAGCCGCCATTTTCTTAAAACTGACTGTGGGCGTCATCCACACAGATTGTAATGTAATTCATCTTCACACCAGCAAGGGAATGAATCTTTACGGCTTGCTGCAGGGGTCACTCATAAGATATGTTTTTCTCTGATGCAGCGATTGCCTCCTAGATCAAACGAGTGCCTTTTAGCAAGTCTTACTCTCCACGCGTGGCGTCCTGTCGCAGTTGTTCTTCCAAATACTCCGAGGCGTTGATTACGGTCGAGCTACGCAGAGTCTAGCAATAATTAATGTCCATTCATCATTTGGCTAGACCTCCGTAAATCAGTAATGAGTCGTCCCTCGCCCTCTCAGTGCGATAAAATGTCACGCATACAAACGAAGGAGCCATTTTTATACAACACGAGAAAGCAGAAATTGAGGGATGCGTAAAAAATGTGCAATACAATACATGTCACAATTCCATTGATATCATACATCTCCGCGCTTTAAACTAGGGATGCAACAAGGTGGGGTTTCTATGCCGACTTTGCCAATTTGCCAATGTAAATGCAGAAATATAAATATAATAAAGATATCCTGGATTAGAAAAAACTAAACAATTATTTTACTAAGCTTAAAAAAGTGAAAGAATTGTAGCTCCGCATTCCAGCCTCATCCAAACATGTTCCTCTTCCAGACCATGATTGTCATTGTCAATCGTCATTGACCGACATTGTCAAATCAATTGGGAATATCGGTCAGATTTGGACATTATTTCTTTTCCAGCAGGTATCTTCTGAAACCACACTGATTCGGGTAACATCATGCATCCCTACTTTAAACCCAATGACAAGATGTCAGTTCTATTCCTCTGCCGTCGCAGAGTCTCTGTGTAGAGCAGTGAGTTTAAAATAACGTTTCTAAATATACTTCATCCTCACCCGGCATTGACCGTTACAATTCAGGACTTACAGTCTCACAGGAATTCAGGAGGAGAACGGTGGAGTTTAGGCAACATCACTTTTGTATGATGATGCATTTTCTGGGAATAATTGCTAACTTGGGTTATTTAATATATATCTCCGCCTCCCCTGGATTTGTTCTTTCTGAGCACTTAAAAGCATTATAATTATTATTATTATGACATAATTGTGTCACATATATGGATAAACTTTTTGACACAGTGTGTACTGTGTTACTTCTGACTACTGGCAGCTATTTTCTTTTTTGTTGTTGTTGTTGTCGTCACTGTTATTTAAGGGTTTTGATTGTTCTTTGTACTATAGGAAAAACCTGCTAGGGAATCGAGGCATGCTTTGTGTGAGTTTCCTTCAGTATCATTAATTGCTGTTGTTGGTGTATTAAGATATTAAGAGCTCTCCATTTTACCTTTTTGTTGTTGTTTTTTTTTTGTTTTTTTAGGACCTAGTCCTATATAAACTGAAGCCTTTTTTTGTAAATAATCAGTTACATTTAATAGAACTGTTATGTGGATATTCTTAATCATGTGTATAAAAACATACAATGGAATGCATAGACTTTTTTCTGTATTTTTTTAAAATAAATCATTTTATGAGTGTACACAATGCTTTATTGTCTGGAAAGGACAGGAGTTTGAACATCTCAGCAGCTCACAAATACATTACAGAGTGCAACAAAGCACAAGTTTGACTGTACAATCCAACCCCCCCCCCCTCAAAAAAATGGATGAAATGAGCCTTAACTTGGTACCCAGTGTAAGAAAACACACCTCATAAGTACATCTTTAGTTATATTGTCCAAAACGTGTATTAATAGGGACATATCTAGAGGTCTGGGCTTTGTCCTCACAACATGCCGTGGAGGAAGTAATTATTTGACCCCTCGCTGTCACATTTGCGCTTCAAAATCACATACTGTATTTACTTATCAAAGTCTAAAATGATTAAATTAAGCTGCAAAAGACGCAACTACAGCAGTGTTTTATTACATGTGAGAAAAGTAACTGTAAAAAGGTGCAGAGTTGTCATACAGTTTGGAACTGGAGTTCTGAGCTTTGGTAATGTGCTTTTCCTCTTATATACAATAAGCAAGTATTTTGTCCACCAAGGCTAAACCCTGTTAAATGCACTTCTCAAAATTGTACTGAAAATGTCACTTTATAATAGAAAAAAACAGTCACCCATTTACCCAACTTGGATTGAACCTAATCTGATCAGAATAGGCCCAAATCAATAGCAAATTGGACACATTTGCATAATAATGCCTTTTGCAATATAAAGCTGAGTGCCAAACATAAAAAATGCTTTATAAATTTATTTTAACATGGGCTTTCTGCATCCTAGCCAACAACAGCCCAAATAAATTTCTTGAGGTTTTCATTTTCAAATTCAGCAAAAATCATTTTGGTCCCAAGTAATGCCGGCTGCTCATTCACCAAAGGAAAGATTCACTGATGTGATGCACTACTATTTAAATTTAATGTACTGGGGGAAAAATGATGCATCAAATGTGGCCTGTGCAAAAAAAACCCGTAATATTTTATATTTTATTTTAAACTATAAATACTATAAATAAATACAAGTAATGCATGGCATATTTCAGTTTTGGTTGTGTTTTGTGAACCCCATAGAATTAGTTAGAATCAGAACATTCCTGCGTAAATATGACAAAGTCATCAGATTTCAGGTCTTTCTATTGGGTTTTAAAACATCTTTAACCAACACACTCCTGGAGAGGGGAACAGTGGTCTTCATTTTCCTCCATTTGAACAGAAACTGTCTGTGGATTGGTGGAGACCAAACTTTTCTAGCCTGATGTCAAAATATTTGTTAGGGCCATGATGTTCTTCCACAAATGTGTTGGTCAGCCTTTGAGTTGTTGGTAACAACCCATTTATTTCACACTTGCAAAAATATCAAGCTGTAGATATCCCTACATTAAGGGTAATAAAATTGAATGGCACATGGGGGGAAACAGTAATTATCACATGAAGGAAGTGGAAATAGAAAGAACATAATTTCAGCATAAACTGGCCATGACCTGGTGCTCCCCATAAGATTTCAGACAGAGGACTGAAAATAATTATCAGAAGAGTTATCAAAGAGCCATGGACCACTTGTGGAGAGCTTCAGAAAGACCTGGAATTAGCAGCTACAATAACCACCATGGCCTGTATGCACGTCATGAAAAAGCATGTTTATAGTTTGCTGACCAACATTATACAAGCCTGTTAAATATTGGGAGAATTGGGAGAACCAACTTATAACTCTATGGAATCCATAATACACACCATGTTTGAAGGTCAAAGGACCTGCAGATCACCCCCAAAACAAAGCATGCGACACTGGAATGGTTCATATAATTGAAGGTAGGATGAATGGAAAAATGTACTGAGACATTCTACCAGGATGTTGAAGATGAATCGATGGTGGACAATGAGCCCGAACACACAAACAAGGAAACTCAACAGGTTTCAGAGAAAGAAATAAAGCTGCTGGAATGGACCAGCCAATCACCAGACCTGAATCCTATAGAAAATCTATGGAAAGAACTAAAGCTCGGGAGTTCATAGAGGAAGAGACCCACAGAACTTGTTTGTATGGAAAAACCTGAGCAATGGATGCAACTAGTTTCTCCATACAGGAGCTTCATCACCATCAAAAGCTTCTGTGCGAAGTATTAAATACATTTTCCTGTGTCATTCCATTTTATTACACATTTCTGTGGTTTGATTCCTTTGTATGTGTGGATTGGATTAGTTGTTGTTCTCAGTAGCACATTTAGAAAACATGTTCAATACTTATTTTACCCACTGTATATATTATTGTGTCATATTTGTTTCATTGCGTTCCCTTTCTCTATTTTTAGGACTTCAGGAAAATTTATATTTTTGGTCATATTCATGCAGTAAAACAGAAAGCTATGAAGGGTTCGCAAACTTTCATGCACCATTATGTTTTATTTTAGGAATTGTGTGAAAATCAGATATTTTAGATCTTATAAATATATATGCAGAAATATGAAGTTCTAAGGGGTTCACAAACTTTCAAGCACCACTGTATCTCTGTAGAAATACTTATTTTCCAACAAAAAATTTTGACTGGTGGTGTCGCCTACATCTTATCACAACTGCCTTATGAAAATATGACGATGCATTTCCATGTGTGTGACATCATTATTACTGTGGAAGTTAAGGAAAGTTAGAGGAATGTCCTTTTTTCCGTTTTGTGCAACTTTAAACCAACATCACCCCAGTTCTGTAAAGGAGAAGAGTTCCTCTGTCCTGTTGACCTTCATGGCCTAGTTCAAGTCTCTGTGCTGACGTAGCAGCTGTGCTCAGTTCCCTCCCCCGTTTCTCCACCCAGACGCTGTGAGGAACTTCCTGTCCAGGCTCACGCTCACACCCACGTCTCCGGATGGTTCCTCGGCCCTTTGGGTTTCCCAAAACGGGTCCCGAAAACTGGACGGGATGAGGATAAGGAGACACGGGTACATATTATCAGGCAATAATAAGCTAACGTTTGCTAACATAACATAAGCTAACATAACACAGAGCATTACAATATTTCAACATATTCAGTGTAACTGCAATCACTGCTGTTACCATAATTTATTTTAATTTAATTGTACCATAATGTATCATATTATTTTTACTGTTTTTCATTAAAAAATCACAGATTTTTACCCTGTAGTTTTGGTTACCTCTGTATTTATAGGACCTTTTTATCTTTTACCTCGTACTGTAGCACTGTGTTTTTCTCTTAACTTGTATTTTTATTACCTTTTATATTTATTACCTTTTATATTTATTACCTTTGTATTTTCTTTAGTATTGGATGCATGTTATTTTATGTCATTGTCTCTCAGGGACAATACAGTTTTTCTGATTCTGATTCTTTAAAACTCAAAAAAGTAAATTCAAGCTATGATTTAAAGTTTATGACCCCTGTCATAAACATAGCGAAGTATGACATCAGTATTGTTTTTTAAAAATTGTATTTATCATATTGAAGAATAACATAATAGGAACTATAGTAACTGTGCTTTTGTTGATGCACAACAGTGCCCCCTTTGGCAGAAAGCCGTACTTGCTGACTTGTTGACGGTTTGGAACCCTGTGCAGATTAATCTGTGACAAAGACGAGGATCTTACCAAATCTGAATCCTCCAGCAGCACCGTTGGATGGGACGTCAGGAGCAGAAGGTGCAGCGGTCTTCGCTGCAGGTGTTAATGATATGCAAAATGGAATCAATACTATTTTCAAGTGAGCATTAATGAATGTGAAATAATTCTGAAATATTTCAAATTTCATTTAAATTAGAATAAATTCGTCATTTTGTTGAATTTATAATAGAAATAGTCATAAGAAAAAGTATTACTCACTTTTCGGCCGCACCTTTAAAAACCTCAAACTCTGCCAGAAAAGAGAAGCGGTCTGGTGACATCATGCCCAAGTTTGTAACATCGATAACAAATGAAAGTCAGAATGCATTGATCTGATTGATTTTGGTGATTTGTTTGTAAAGCTTTTGGAATATTAGATTCCTCTATTTTATCTTATTCTTTAAATAATTCTCTCGCTTTTTTACCAATATTACATCAGTTTTTACACTTAAAAGTTTCTTTCATTGTCTATATTCCTCCACCGTGTCCTTCTCTCATTCTTTGTCTAATCGTTCTGAGCTGAATCAGACTGAATTAATAATCAGGAGGTTTGTAGAGGGAGAAACCTTTGTTCTGGCCTTGCTGACCAGTGATGTCCTCTCAGTGCCTGTGTCCGGCTGGTCCCTCACTGGTCCGGCGGCGGCCGAGAGTCTGCTGGTCTCCAGCTGCTGCTCTCCTGCAGGAAAAGCACATCTGCACTTCAGTGTTTCTTTAGCGGCGGCTCAAACAGGAAGTGTGTGTCCGTGGTTCAGTTACCTCTCTGTGCTGTAACCAACGTTACACCGGAGTCAGCGGGAGCCACGGCAACAGATACTGGAAGAGTAAACACATCTCATTACCTTCACACACACACACACACACACACACACACACACACACACACACACACACACACAAGGAGCCACGGCTAAAGATACTGGAAGAGTAAACACATCTCATTACCTTTACACACACACACACACACACAAGGAGCCACGGCTAAAGATACTGAAAGAGTAAACATATCTCATTACCTTTACACACACACACACACACACACACACACACACACACACACTTTAAAGTGTACATTTCTTCCCTAAAACCAACATTCCTTCATTTCCCAAACCGCTTATCCAGTTTTGTGTCATGGGGAAGCTGGAGCCGATCCCAGTGACTACAGGCCAAAGCAGCGTTCATCCCAGAGACAGACAACCATTCACACCTGTGGGCAATTTACAGTAGCCAGTCAACCTAAACCACAAGCCGTTTGGACATTGGGAGGAAACCGGAGAACCCGGAGTACACCCACTCAAACACAGGGAGAGCTTCTTGCTGTGAGGTGACATCACTTACTGCATGTCATTAATGGGGGTGTAAAAAGTGACAAAGGTGTGAAAGTTTGTCAAGGAAAGTTAAATATCTGTTGATTTTTAGATAATTTTACTTTATTAAATAGATCATTTTATACATATTTTTTGTATGTATATATTTACAAAGCTTGTGCTTGTACAGTTTTGCTTGTTTCTAAGATTAGTCAAGCAAGCCGATTCTTTTTCAAGACAGTTTTGCAGAAGTTTGCGCACCACTGGTCAAATGACATGCTTTATTGCTTTTCTAACACAATTCTGAAGATATTTATTTTCAGAATAATTTATTATTTTTTAATTATTTATTATTTATTTACTGAATTTAACATAGTAAAAATATGTTTTCCCTATTTAATTAAATATATTTAAAAAATATTATTCGAAAATATTTTAATGTATAAAATATATACACTATATACAGAAATAATATTACCGGTTATAGACTCCTAAGGTTTTTGGCAAAATTGTCTAAAAAAAAGACGAGGGCAATACAGACCCTCAGGTGGGTGAATGTCTCCCTCTGGTGGACAAACACGGAAATGGCCCCAGAGCAATACACACATAAACAAGTAATGGGGTTCTGACTTACGTTGAAATTCAACTTACGACACATGTTAAGGAACGAAACCCTTTGTAAATCAAGGATTTCCTGTATATAACATTAACTGTGTACCTGTAATACCTGTACATAAATTAATATAACCCAATGCAACTGTACTGCTGTCTTAAAGTTATAAAACGTGTGTAATATCCTGTATAAATTCATGTTTTTTCCTCTAAATGTCTTTTTAAAAGAGCCATTTATAGTAATATGATGGTCGGACATAGGGAAACATCTGCTGTGTGGTGTGACGCTGTTGAACAGTACTGATAATGGATGGTAGGGGAGCTGCTAGTAACATTTGGTCTTATTATATAATATTTTATTTTAGATACTGCTGACTGTGGTGTCCTGCCTGCAGCGCCATTGATGGAGCATGTGATCACAGTAAAAGTGCTTACCTGCTTTTGTACTTCTCACTTTAACGCTCTGTCGGAAGACAGAAACACACATCAGCGCACAGCTGGCACAGCTGGCCTATATGAGTCATTTCAGAAGTGTTGATCACAGTTTGACCTTAATCACGCGAAACTTAGACTGTAGTACCGTCTTCCATCAACTACTACTAACAGTGTTTACTCTGGGGGGATGAAAAATGAACGGGCTACGTTGCTAATGATAACCTATATGCTAATGCTAACGCTAAAAAAAATAGGAATTTAATATACAGTATTATAATATATTTGTCCTCTCACTGGTGGTCATACACTTTCACATTGTCGGTGGAAAACACCAGTGAAGAGGTGTGACATACTTTGCTCCTGCTCATGACATCAAGGAACGTCCTGGGTTGGGAGTTCCCTGCCCACTCAGAAGAGGTGCCCAGCCGCTGCATTTGGTGCTCGGCGGAGGGCGACTGGCAGGGGGCGCTGTTGCTTTTCTCTGCTGCAGGACATGAGAACAGAAAGTCCGCAGAGTGAGATGGTTATCGCCACAGTGTTTCGGTTCCGTCAGTAATCGTGTAGTAACAAGGAAGGTAACATCCCAATTCTAAACTTCGTAGGCACATAAAAGGGGGAAATCTTTGTGATTTGTGAAAAATATGTTTGAAATTAAACTGTCTAGTATATTGTAGTGAATGTGTATTAGGAATGACAGGTGTTCCAAGTAATAACAAGTGTTGGATTATTAAAATAACACAGTATTAAGCTAATTTCTATATTGGGATATTCGCTATGGAGGGCTAGGAGTGCCAAAATTAAATTAATAAATATGTCAATAATTAAATAATTAAATATGTTATTAATTGTTTAAAAATGCAAATATACAGATAAATAATTACTTAAATGTGTCATTAAATATTTAAAATTGGAAATAAAAATGTAATTAATTAAATGTGTGTTTAATTATTTAAAATGGGCAATAAAAACAGAATTCCTTAAATGTGTCATTAATTATTTAAAATGGGAAATAAAAATATCACTATATAAATGCATCATTAATTATTAATTAAATTTGTAAATAAACTAACCCTAACTCTATTTCACAATGTATTTATTTTTGGCAGCGTTCAGCACACAATGAATTAATTTTCATAAACATGCCCTCAGATGATGGGTGGGAATTTTGTCCACAAGTAGGTGGGATTTTCATGATACATTTCAGAGGTATTTTCCTCAGTGGACAGTGGACACTGGCGGTGACCTCACTACCTTCTTCCGTGTCCATGATGAATGACTCCGGGGTTCTCTTGGGCAGTGGAGGTGTAAGAGGCGTCTGACTCTCTGGAAGTGAAAACAGAGGGAAAACCGGACATTGGGATTATATTCAAGCATTAAACGTGAGACATTTGAGAAAGATGTGACGTATATCCACAGGATTACACAATGAAATGTTAAAAGAAAATACCGTTCAACTCCGATGACTCTGGAGTCTGCGGAGGCAGAGGAGGACAGAAACGTGGTGGAGGTTCTTGAGACAAAACTGAGAAATAAATGTATTTATTTATTATTTATTTATTTACTTTTATTTAACCAGGAAGGTCCCATTGAGATTTGAAACCTCATTTTCAAGGGAGTCCTGGCCAAGAATGGCAGCAAATAGTACAAAATAGTTTAAAATTTCACAGTTAAACAGATAAAAGAAAAATAAAATGTACAGACAAACTATGCAAAACATGAGCAAGTAATGGAATTGGCCTCAAAAACTTTCAGCCTGGTTTTAAATCCACTTAAAGGTATCAGTTTGTCTATTTTCCAATTTTTCTGCAACATGTTCCATGTATAAGGTGAAGAGTGAACAAAGGCCCTTTTACCCTTTAAAACATGATAACTGCTGTTATTTACATTTTTATACTGACTGAACAGAAAGCTGTCGGCTTGCAGGCTGTATTACTGCATGAATATAACCAAAAACATCATCCGATTTTCCTAAAGATAGATAAAGGCAGCCTAAATTAAATATGTATTGTACCTGGCATTTAATAATTGAGAAAAATGATCTACAATGATCTGCGAATGGCTAAAATATGTGAAGAATCAGCAGTTTCAGGGTAAATTTAGAGTCAATTTTGATCAATGAAATGACAACTGGCCATCAGTTAACATCTGGATTGATTGGAACAACTGGGAGCTTATAACAGATCTTCCAAAGACATTTCTGTTTGTGTTTCATGGCACAAACAATTAGGATTTCTGAGGATCTCTCCAGGAGTGCTTGATCAATAAAGATTATTCCAAACAATAAAAGTCCTCTCAACTCTGATGATTCTGCTTTTAAAAGCACGACAATGATGCACATTGTAGTGTTGACAGGAGAAAGCTATTGTACTCCAAAGGAACATTTCTGCCCAGCTACAGTTTGCTAAAAATCACGAGGAGCCCAGAAGGTTATTGGGAAAAAATTTTGTGGACAGATGAGACCAAAACAGAACAATGTTTTTTAACAATGGTTTAAATGAGAAGCACAATATTTAGAGAATGGAAAGAACTTTAGACTTAGACTTTATTGTCATTTACGATTGTTCACTGACAGTGTACAACAGAATGAAATTACGTTTACAGTGGCTCCA
Organism: Lepidarchus adonis; assembly: GCA_037576955.1. NCBI lineage: Eukaryota > Metazoa > Chordata > Actinopteri > Characiformes > Lepidarchidae > Lepidarchus > Lepidarchus adonis. Next base: position 4,295,237 of record JBBIGC010000131.1, on the reverse strand, counting down.
ACAGTAGTTTGACAGTAAACCAGCAATAATAAAAAAAAATGAAAAGAAGATAAAATAAGTCTCTGAAAATAGCAGCATAAAAGGTGCCAATTTTGGAATATTAGTGCAAAAGATAAAGTGAAAAATGTGGTTATAATGTCCAGGGAATTTATGCATATGAAGCTTCTTCTATATGTAAAACATGGTGGTGACAGTGTCATGGTTTGGGCCTATTTTGCTGCATTTGACCCAAAGAATGAAAGTCATTTTACCAAATAATAGTTGAAGGAGATTATGGTTAATGTTAAGTCAAAGTCCTGACTTTAGCTCAAGAGAAATGTTGTAAAAGGACCTGATGCAAAAATCTCTTCTTTACATAATTTTAGGAGTATTGTGAAAATGTTTAGATCATATTTATGCAAAAATATTGAAAATCTTAAATGTTAACAGAATTTAAAGCGATAAAGTGTGATCACTTTATTGATTTAATGAAAGTAACACTTGGAAAGTGTGCTGCTGCTTCAGTTATGATAGGGTTAGCACCTCTGCCACTTTCTGAACAGAAATTTCTAGATGTGATTTTCTTTACTGCAGGAACTGCATGTAAACAGCTGGAACATGGATACACTGTAATATATACAGATGTGAAAAGGCTCACCTTCTTGACGTTGGTGAACTGGAGCTAGTGGTTGGATGTGAGTTGGAACTAGGTAGGTGGAGGAAAATAGAATTGAAACACAGCTTGTGTTGCTACAATGACAGAATCTCAGAATTCTTATTGTAAAACTGTGTAAAAAATATGTTCTTCTTGTTTTTTTCTGTACAATATGTTATGTGTATTTGATAGACTCACCATGAAGTGACAGTGTCAACCTAGCTCTTAAACTCTGTAAAGGAAAGAAAATACTCATTAGCAGTTATAATGCAAAACACTACATATTAATAGGGTCATTAATAATATATATCACCAGGAATGTTTGCTAGTTGATACTGATATTCTTCTAAAGTCCATTTTTTGTTGAGATTATTGAAAGCTCATGTTCTGAAACATTTTTCAGGTTATTTTAGAAGAAGAGATCTTTGATAGAATGCTCTGTTTGTGTGAACTTTGCCTTTAGAACAAAGGAAACTGATTGTAGTTACAATCGTCAGAAAACAAGCTTTTCTAAGATGACACAACAGCACTGAGAAACCTTGTTAGGAATGTAGGAATGTAGATTTCCGACTGTACTCCATCTGTTGCCCATGCACAATTTGTCGCCCTCTACCCCATGTATCATAGGTCAATTTCTGACCACAGTAGCAGATTTGATTCATTTGCAGTGACGCTGACTTGGTTGGAACATGGTAGAGCGTGCTAGACAACCAGCAAGGTGGTTCTACAATGGAAGTGTTTCTAATAAAGTGTCCATTAACAAGAGATGTTTTATGAGTTTTATATTACAGTTCAGCAAACACCCTCCAACAGAGGCCCGTTATCAGTATGCGTATGAAAATGCTCACCTTGCTCCTGGACCAGGTTCCCTTAACATCTGAGTTCGAATTCCCAGACCATTCAGAGGATTTCCCAACTCGGAGAACCGTTTCCCGGGGCTTCTCTTGCACCACATTCTGTACTAGATCTTACAGAAAACAATGACCAGTGTAAAAATGTATGGAACTAGTGTAGGGTCCTAAATTTGGGCCCTTAACGTTTAAAGGAGTCACACATTCTCAAAGTCACACAAAAGAAACCAAGTGACCAAGAAGTTGTAGGAACATTTACATGATTTGATACTTTCCTACCTTCATCAGCAGCCATCTCGAAGGACTCCGGCGTTCTCTCGGGCAGAGGTGGCACTGGAGAAGGAGGACTTCCTGCAGAGAAAAAGCACTTTTAGTGCTTTGATTAGGGCAACAAGTTTCGGTTCTTGAAGGTTTGGACTAAATCTCAGTTTTATTACATGATATCTTCACTGTAAGAAATGGGTGAGAACTAGGGCTGGGCCACAATATCGATATTGCGATATATCGTCATCCTTGCTCACGCGATACAATAATCGATATGCCGGCGGCAATATTGATATTTAAATTTGCCGCCTTGTTGACTCACCGGCGTTGCTACCTCTCCTCTCCTCTGGGTGGCGCTGCTCGACTTGATTGATTGATTGATTTGGAGAGCAGAAGAAGATGCTTGTTTTGCTCTAAACTTTGAAACTGCAACAGTTGGAAG
>JBBIGC010000131.1:4266429-4292946 GCA_037576955.1 Lepidarchus adonis | reverse complement strand
AGTAATATCAGTAGTAGTAGTAGTAGTTGTGATAGCAGTAGTAGTGATAGTAGTAGTAGTACTAATAGCAGCAGTAAGAGTAGTAGCCGTTGTAATAACAGCAGTTGTAGCAGTAGTAGTTGTGATAGCAGCAGTAGTAGTTGTGATAGCAGTAGTAGTAGTTGTGATAGCAGCAGTAGTAGTTGTGATAGCAGTAGTAGTACTAATAGCAGCAGTAAGAGTAGTAGCAGTTGTAATAACAGCAGTTATAGCAGTAGTAATAGTAGTTGTGATAGCAGTAGTAGTAGTAGTGATAGTAGTACTAATAGCAGCAGTAAGAGTAGTAGCAGTTGTAATAACAGCAGTTGTAGCAGTAGTAATAGTAGTTGTGATAGTAGTAGTAGTAGTAGTGATAGTAGTACTAATAGCATCAGTAAGAGTAGTAGCAGTTGTAATAACAGCAGTTGTAGCAGTAGTAAAGTAGGAGCATTATCGGTGGTGGTGGTAGCAGTAGTGGCAGAAAGAGTAGTAGGAGTAGCAGAAGCGGAAGCAGGAGTTGTAGTAGTGGCAGGAGTAGCAGCAGTAGTAGTAGTAGTAGTAGCAGCAGCAGCAGTATGAGTAGTAGTAGGAGTAATAGTAGTAAAAACAGAAGTAGTAATAATAGTACAATTAGCAGTAGAAGTGGTGGTGTCAGTAGTAGTAGCAGTAGTGGCAGCAGTAGGAGTAGTAGTGGTGGTGGCAGTAGTACTAGTAGTAGCAGTAGCGGCAGCAGGAGTACTGGCAGGAGTAGTAGTAGTAGCAGTAGTAATAGTAATTGTAGCAATAGTAGTAGTAGCAGCAGCAGCATAGTAGTAGGTGTAGTGGTAGTAGTAGTAGTAGTAGTAGCAGCAGGAGTATAGTAGTAACGGCAACAGCAGTAGTAGTAGTATCAGCAGCAGTAATGGCAGTCACAGTCATAGTAGCAGTAACAGTAGTACCAGTGGTAGCAGCAGCATTGCTAACAGCAGTAGTAGAAGTAGTAGTAGCAGTAGTTGCCAATAACTATATTGTGACTGTAGAAATATTTTTTTTTGTTGTTTGTTTTAAAGGACATTGGACATTGGAGTTGCAACATTTTTGTGGCTTTATTTGCTTGTGAAAACTTCAGAGAGGGTTATTAATAGTTCTGTAAACAGAGTACACAGGACACAGAGTAATGTAATTCAGTGCATGGACACTTGGTGGCAGTATTACACAGACAATCCCTTCTCTTTGCATTTCACTTCATTGGATCCACATACCTTGTATTTAAAATAATTGTCTCTTTTATCAGTTCTATTTACTATATAATATTACATTATACTACATAACATTAACACCACGGAAAGGTGAAGAGAATACCATTCACTATCTAGTTATTTCACTGGGTTGGTTTTGTTACGTCCTGTTTTTCCCTCCACAGTTCCTTGCTCAGTCCTGTGTTCAGTCTTGTCACGTGTTCTATTTTGTCTCCGCCCCTACCAGGTGTGTTTCATTGTTCCTATGTATTTAAGTCCTTGGGTTTTGTGTATTGGTTGTCAGGTCTCTGTTGTACTATGGTTTGTATACATGTTGTGTTCCCGCCAGTGTATGCTAAGGTGTATTCTTAGTTCCATGTTCATTTATGTTATATCTTTAATTTAATATGATAAGTGTTAGAATAAATTGCTATTGCACTTCAAGCCTGTGCAATTACAGGCTTCCACCAATTCATGACATTTATGGAGCAAGTGAAAAGTCAGTTCTTGAAGTTGATGTGTTGGAAGCAGGAAAAATGAGCACAGATAAGGATCTGAGGCACGGGCCTTGTTGTAATGACTAGACATTAGCATCTCCTGTCAGAGCATCTCCAGAACAGCAGGTCTGGTGATGTGTCCCAGTTATGCAGTATTCATGGGGACTCAAGGCTAACTGATGCAAGCTCGTCTGGTCTGATCCCACAGAACAGCTACCTTAAACGGTGAATGCTGACTCAGATAGGTGTCAGAACATTAACACTATGATTAGAGCTTCGGCTGCATGAGGGGGATAGACATAATATAAGCAAGTGGTGTTAATGTTATGGCTGATCAATGCATACTTGCAACTGGTAGTCTACAATTACAAACTATATCAGTTTCTCCTCATCATGTGTTAGAACTCTTTATACATTCATCAGTGGTCAAGATCCCCAACTGTGAGAGACAGAATGTAAAAAAATATCCAGGAAATCACACTGTACGATTTTTAAAGAATTTGTTGTAAAATGGTGCAAAAAAAAGTATTTGGTCAATAACAAAAGTTCATCACAATCCTTTGTAATTCTTCCATGCAGATCTTCTCAGGAGCTGTGATGTTTTGGGACTGTCATTGAGCAACACAGATTTTCATCTCCCTCCACAGACTCTCTATTGGATTGAAGTTCCAAGACTGGCTAGGCCACTCCAGAACCTTCAAATGTTTTTTCATGTAACCACTCCTTCGTTGCCCGGGCGGTGTGTTTGTAAATGCTGGAAGACCCAGCCATGTTTCTTCTTCAATGCTGTCACTGATGGAAGGAGGTTTTTACCCAAAATCTTACAAAACATGGCCCCATTCATTGTTTCCTTAATACAGATCAGTCGTCATGTCCCCTTTGCAGAAAAGCAGCCCCAAAGCATAATGTTTCCACCCCCATGCTTCACAGTGGGTATGATGTTATTAGGATGCAACTCAGCATTCTTCCCCTCCAAACACTGCGAGTGGCTTTTATACCAAAGAGTTCCATTTTGGGCTCATCTGAACACATGCCATCCAGATGGTTTCTAGCAAACTTTAGAGGGGCCTGGACATGTGCTAGCTTAAGCAGGAGAACCTTTTGAGTGCTTCAGTATTTTGAATCTATGACGACATAGTGTGTTACTAATAGTAACCTTTGTTACTGTGGTCCCAGCTGTATTCAGGTCATTGACCAGTTCCCCCCGTGTAGCTTTGTGCTGTTTCCTCACCGTTCTCAAGATCATTTCTACCCACAAGGTGAGATCTTGCATGGAGCCCCAGGTCGAGGGATATTGTCAGTGATCTTGTATTTATTTTATTTTCTAATAATTGCTCCACCAGTTGATCTCTTCTCACCAAGCTGCTGCCTATTGTAGATTGGCTCATCTCAGTCTTGTGCATGTGTACAATCTTGTCCCTGGTGTCATTTGACGGCTCTTTGGTTATGGCCATGGTGGAGGTTGGAGTCTGACTGTTTGAAGGTGTGGACAGATGTCTTTTACACAGATAATGAGTTTAAACAGGTGCCATTAATACGGGTAACGAGTGGAGGATAGAAGATCTTCTTAAACAAGAAGTAACAGGTCTGTGAGGACCAGAATTTGTTACTTTGTTTGTTTGTAGGAGCTTAATACTTATTTTCTGTACCATTATACAAATAAATTGTATATGATTTGTGATTGCCTTTTTTTTACATTTTGAATCTCACAGTTGAAGTGAACCTATGATGAACTTTACAGACTCTCTTATCTTTTTAAGTGGGACAACTTGCATAATCGGTGGCTGCCAAATAATTTTTTGCCCCACTGTACCTGCTCACTGCTGGTCTTGTGTGGCTTCTGACCACTGATGAACATTCTAATGGGGGACTAACAAATGATGAAGAGCAACATGGGGACTACGACCTGTAGTTGTAACTACTTTTGGGAACTTTTGGGAAGTGTCACTGAAGAAATGTACAAATGTGCATTACAATAATATTGTGGCTCATTATGTACATATGGACCCATGATTTTTGAAAACTCTTTCTTGTCCTTGTTTAGGACAATGCATGATTGATATTTTTTTTAGGTATGTCTAAATACTTTACATATATAAAGACAAATAAATGTTAATTAAAATAGTTTTTTAAGTTTGTGCTATTATCTACCATTTGTAACTTCTAAAATTCCTTTGTCTCCCCCCCCCCCCTGATTAAACCTACTTAATCCATCCATCCATTCATCATTCATCATCAACCACTTATCCGAGGTTTATGCTTAGCCTGCTGCAGCAAAGATACCCAGGCCTCCCTTTCCCTAGCCACCTCCACCAGCTCCTTGGGGGTGATACCAAGGCGTTTATAGGCCAGCCGAGAGATATAATCCCTCCAGTGCATCCTGGGTCTGCCTCAGGGGCTCCTTCCTATGGGACATGCCCAGAAAACCTCCCCAGGTAGCCATCCTTACAAGACGTCCAGATCACCTCAGCTGGAGAAGCAGTGGTTCTACTCCCAGATGTCCAAGCTTCTGCTGAGAAAATACATTTCGACTGCCTGTATCCATGATCTGATTCTTTTAGTCAATAGAAAGAGAGCTTTGCTTTCTGGCGCAGTTCAGTCTCAGCAATGACCCGGTTAACCATCTGTAGAAATACTAATGCAACCCCAATCTGCCTGTCAAACAAGACCCCGAAATACTTGAACTCTTCCACTTGGTGCAGTACCTCCTCTCCGACCTTTACTGTGACAAGCAAACCCCTCCCCCACTATTAAGTGGCAATTGCCTCCAGTTTGACTGAAGTAAATGTTTTAGCACAAAAGTTAAATAACATTTGCAGTGCAGTGCATTCACGCACACATTTCCCCCTTTTTTCTTGGTTAAATAATTTAATTGTTGAAAAATGTCTTTTTGTAAGTAACACAAGCATTACTTTCCCTAAAAAGTAAATTGCAGTTTTATATACTTTAGAAACTGATCGGCCATAACATTATTACCCCCTGACTAATATGCCGTAGGTTCCTCTCATGCAAGTGGTGCACTGTGCGTTCTTACGTCTTTCTCTCAGAGCCAGCATTAACATTCGTGCAACAGGAGCTTCTCTTTGGGCTTGACTCAGAAGACTGGCCTTCACTTGCTACATGCATCAATGAGCCTCGGGTGCCTGTGACTGTTATTAACCAGTCTTTCCTTAGATCAGTTTTGTTAGATACCGACTACCGCAGACCTGGGACATTCACTAGACTTGCAGGACTAATATAAATGTTATCTGTTTTGGTGCAATATTACTACAGGACACACAACACTACGTCACTTTCTACACTCACCTACACCGTTGTTATTCAATTTCTACTTATGTTATTATATTGTCTATATTTTATTTTATTCTATTTTTATTTTTATTTATTCTGTATTTTACCTCTATTTTATTTTATTCACCCAACAAGTAATATAATTTGTATAGTGCTGTGTGTTGTATAGTGCTGTGTGTATACTATTCCTCTGTTTTTTTCTGTTTCTTGCTGCAGTGAGCATGCCTAGGACAAAAGAATTTCCCTCGGGATAAATAAAGTTATTCTTATTCTTATTTTTGAAGATGTTCCAACTCAGTCATCTAGCCATCACAGTACTGGACTGTACTGTCAAAGTGACAACACATCAGTTTCAAAAACTGACTGTTAAATTGCTGCCAAATATATCCCACCCCCTGGCAGTATATGAACATTTTAATAAAATAACTAGACAGTGAAATACCTAATATTTGTCACTGATCATAACTTTATTGTGATGTCTTTAGTCTAGGTACTATAGAAAGTAGGTAACTATAGAGAGTTAGTCTCTATTAAATCCCTGGACCATTTTCTCTTCCCTTTAAGCAGCCACATCATCTCTGGTAGTTAAACAACTGCAGTATGAAATGCATTTGAATAACTAGCTTTTTGGCTAATTATTCTGTAGGCCTGTGGGTGTGTCAGAGGCAGTGGGTGTATATTGCAAAAGATGACTAATTATTATAATGTCAGTCTGCTTTTGAATCAATAGCTTAGTGACCTTGATCTGTCTACCATAATGTTGCCTAAATTTAGCTCAGAGATGCTGAATGACTGAGACACTGTTCTCATTCTGTGTAAAACCCTGTCTGTTTAGGGCATTGCAGCTGGTCCAGGCTCATAGGGTGTGAATTCAATAGAGAGTGGAAAGTTATTTTGAGTTTACTGCTACTGGAGGAGCTATTCAATGCTTACACAATGCGGCATTAAAGCCTAGGTCACAAATGGCCAAAACATTGCACTCCACAGTAACAGAGGTCTTTCAGTGGCTCTTTTCTGTTGCTCAAAGTTGGAAAGGAAGTGTTGTTCCATTGTTTCTAGGTTTTATCAGGTTTATACTTGGATTTATATTTTTTCCCTGAGGTCCTCTTATAACATTTGTGCGTTTTACCTTTCCCCCCTGTTCATCAAGAGTCAGGACCCCCACAGGACGACCAGTAACAGATGTTATTTGGCTGGTGGATCTTCTCAGCACAGCATGGGAACTGACAAGGTAATGGCATGTTAGTGTGTGTAGCTTTTAAATGCCCCAGTGGCACTGCTGGACTAATAATCATCCATTGTTTTTCCTGACATCACAAATACTAATGAGATTTTTTTGTATGAGCAGGACTGAACTGGAACGTAAGGTTTAAGAAACAAAAGCTAAAAATAATTGGAAGAACTGAGGGAAAAAAGACAAGGAAGTTTTCAGCGTTATTTACGTTATATATGTTGATCTTTATCATGATTTCATTCCTCACAGTAAATATTAAGATGTGAGCTAGATACATCCTACAGCCTAGAGCAGCACATCAAAACACCCATTTAGGCTTTATGAGAAATTATTTATGAGAGAGGTGGAGTAAATAAACAATAAAACATTTCAAATTGACGAATGATATTTGAAGGAAAGTAAAAGTACGACTAATCTATAATTGGTAGTTTGTATGTATGAGATGATAAGATGCTTTTTTAGACATTAACCCCACCTCTTATAAGCTTGGTCAGGTGTGGTCAAGGGAAAACAACACCCCAATTTATATGACCTCGAAGACTCATTTTTGACTGGGGCAGATGATGGGATTCTTTGAAGGACGAGTGGGAAAAAATATTTGTGAGAATTTTTTAAAGGATGAAAGATAGTCCTAATTTTTTCCTCTATTCGTGTGTGTCATGAATTAGGTTTGAAGCAAAAGTGTTGACAAGTTTCAGATCCACTGCTTTAAAGGATATTCACATGATGTAAAAGCGTAGGGTTTTCATAGAAGCTTTACATTCGGTGCATGTTGGAACACAAGTGTGGCTGAGGTAGATTCAGGGGCAAATCTCAAAAGGCAAAGACACAAAATCTCTGCATCTCTGCATTCTAAGTACATGGCTGTTAGTTCCTGTTCAAAGAGCTGATTAGCTGATTAGCTGATTAGAAGCAAATGCAAATATATAAATATGCATATTCTATGTTAAGTTCTTGGCAAAACCTTGTTTAGTCTAACCCTAACCCTAACCCTAACCCTTACACCAGTAGTATAGGATCTATACCTGATTAAGGATATCATATATGTTAAAGAAGGTTCAATAGAGATTTATTCCCTTTCAAGCACAGAGTTCACTTTAATTTGACATTTTGATAGATTCTGCTTCAATGTTATGTAGTGATAAAATACATTTTTACAAATATGTCATATAAAATCCCTTTGAGCAGAGAATAAATTTCCCAATTGTGGGATAATAGGTATAAAAAATTATATGAGCTTTTAGTTATAGTTCTGTTATTGTGTTTTCTGTTGTTTTTAATTGTGTTTGTGTAGATAATGTTCAATTTGCCCACCTTACCCTCCTCATGTTTAGCAGTTAGTACAGTGATGTGGATTTCTGTATTTATTTTATCTGTATCTACAGGCAGTGGTGGGTTACTGCTTATTTCATTGCCCCTTGAACCAGAAGGTTGAAGGTTCAAGTCTAAGCCTGGGCACCACTGAGGTAAGTGATGTTCTGCTCTCAGTCCTAGTGGAGCCATGACAACAAAAGGTTTTATCTTTTTAAATGGAAGAAAAAACACCAAACAAAAATATAGATAATCTCATGTTTATCTTGTTTCTATGGAAGAATACCATTTACAAAATATACATTAGCATGATCATAAAGTATTGTTTTAACAACCATTAAGAATCTCAACCAATCAAACGTCCCACATTGCAGTCCAAACGTCCTGATAAAAACCTCTAAATCTCAGTAAAGGCTGTCAGAGGACTCTGCTGGTGTCAGGATGATCCAATCTTTCATTGGTTCGGCAAACCTGATGAGGGTTCTTTCCCACAAACACACAAAAACAATAAAAATATCCTCCAAAGGCACCCAAACCCTCACCTCTGTCAGTCATATCTACCAGAAAAAATATAACTTTGATGTATATTGTCTTTGACTCTGTTAGCCAAATCACTGTACTGAACTGTTAAATCACATACTGTATACCTGCAGGTGTACAATATTTACAGCAAGAAAAGAGGAAAAAAACAACTACAAAACATGCTTGGGGGAGGATGGCTGCTGGTTTTGTCTCCCAAGATTTAGATTAAACCATGGAGGAGGACAAGTAATGACAATCAATGTACTGTAGTCAACAAATAACAGAGGGTAAATGTACATGACTTATCCCAGAAAGGATATTACTCCCATCCAGTCCTTTCAAACTTGTCAGAGAATTAAAGTGATAACTACAGTGCTTGTGCTCATTGATACAGCTGAGATCTGTGCTATTTAATGCCACTGCAACACTAACACAGGTTACACTTGTTGAATAATGTCTAACACTGGAGTTCTACATGACATGAGTTAAATCACTGTAATATTTATGTGTTATGTACATGGTCATTTTTTTTGCTTTTCTCTTACACACAAGTTCATACATACATACATACATACATACATACACACTCAGCATTAAATGGTCCCTATATTTTATACTTCTACTCTATGTGGTCTTGGTTGCAGGCTGAAGGACTGTGTTGGAAAGACAGAAGACTGATGAGGAACCAGTTTGTTTCTTGGTCTCTGAAAAAGTTCCTTGATGATTCTATCCTTATGCTGGTTGGCGATGATGATACGAAACCCCTCCCATCCAAAGCAATGAATCTTGGAAAACCTTTCAGGATGCTGTGTGTGTGTGCATGCGCTGAGAGTCACGGACAGCTTGCAAATGACAGTCACTAGTCTTTCCATTGTGTCTGCTGTCTTCCATTCTCTGACACACATAAGGATGAAATGTTCCTATAAGAGCATGATCCACTCTTTTCTGCTTCTCCTAAAAGGACGGACTTCGTCTGTTCCAGAGAAACTCTGCTCTAACTGGTCAGTCTTGGCTGGTTGTGGTCTGTTTGCCGGTGCAAGCAGTTCAGGGGTCGATGCGGAAGGCCAGCAGCTTGTCTGAGTGCAGGTTGTTGAGGGTGCGCAGGTCCGGCAAACGCAGGAGCAGTTTAGGAAATAGGGTGCTGTCATCAGGATGACGGCGTGTCACCAACGCACGCAAAGCCCGGATCAGGCCTTCCTGTAGTTGATCCACAGCTGCCATGTCTGCGACACCAGTGCGATCTGAAAAGAGACCATTCAGATCAACCATCATGTTGAACTATACAGTACATCTATATAATATTCCATAATGTTTCCATTTGTAGATTTTCATTAAATGAATTGTCATAGTTGTAAGACACATTGAAAGCTACCTACATAAGGACTTTATTTCACATACCGTATATAAGCACGGAGTACTATTTTTATAGGACAATACATTCTATTGCTAATACTAATGCTACTATTAATATTTTTTATGAACACATTTATTTCATCATGTCTTGCAGTTATTAGCACAAGCTGTTCAAGTTTTTAATGCTTTATTAAGGTTGCCTTTGTAAATAAAGTGTAACACTGGGCTTTCACTTCAGTGAAACCCTTACAAATTTCACTTTGGTGTGGTAATGAAGTGCTAGGTAGCTAGGTAGCTAACGTTTAAATTCACCCAGCCAGGTTATTAATTCATTTGTTCACTGATTCATTCATTATCTGAGTCGTTTAGCCTAACCAGGGTTGTGAGTGTGCTGGTGCCTAGGGGCAATTTAATACGTCCAGTTCTGGGAGGAAATCAAAGCATAGATGGGGCCCTGACACAGTCCACATGGGAAGCCCATTAGATAATATAGTAAATTATGTTTTACAGATGTGTATTTGTGTGAACCTGAGCAATGTGACATATAAACAACATTAGGTTGTTGATAAAAAAGCTCAGCCACACTTCTTTTATCTATACATGTCCTCAAGCTTCACATAGCCTTTAGAAATTTAGCTGCTTGTGCCCTTAAAACAGTCCCATGGCATTCTGGTCCCCATCTGAGTTTTAAGACTAGATAGCTGTGTATTCTACATTTTTAGCAACTGAGTTGTTGTTCTAAAGCATGAATAGACTCTTGTCCTGAATTGAAAGTCCAGTACAGCACAGGATCATTCCCTTGCTCAACCTGACAGTTAATAAATGATTTGAATCAGATTTGTAGGAATATGGAAATCTACAATCACACTGGACAGTGGTTCTCTACTATTGGGAACACCCTGATCCTTAATCTCACATTTTTGTTCAGATGTGATTTCTAACTGGGATTTTAAGACTGATTTTTGCTTAATGAATAGGCTGTATGTTTTTGTTTAATATTTACCTGCAGAAACCAACACCACCGCCATGAAAAGTGCCATCTCATCAGACTCCAGCCCCAGAGAAGCCAGCTTCTCACTGAACTCAAACATGGCATCAAGCAGTGATCCCATGCCCAGCACTCGCAAGGTACTCAGTGGGTAGGACTGTCCGTTCAGGAACGTCACTGTCCTTTCTTTCGGGTTAAACAGTGAGCAGAATCTCACCATGAGCACCTGGTACGAGGAGGACAGCAAAGGTAGGAAGTCAGAATGGGTTGGGAAATTTGAACGAAAGTTACAGGTGGTTTGAGATGAATCATCTGTACCTGAAATGTACCAGCTTTAAGCAGCATGATCTGGTCGTGCTGGCAAAGGTCCTGAAAGCCTGGGATGCCCTTTGCAAATTCCACTACCTCCCGGACTGCAGGGGTGAAACACTGTGAGAAAGACTCCCACACCTGCTGACTGGAGACCCCTGGTGCAGACACTGGGCATGCGTTCAAAGGACAGGCCTGGAGGTAGAAAAATTGAATGTTTTATAAGCATGCAGTACATTTAGTCATGAAAACCTGTGCAAAAATAATTGTAGCATTTCTCACCAGCACTTTAGAGCCTGATTCCAACTTCCATGGGCATGAGGTCTGATGCTGCACCTGCCCGGCTGAATAACTACTGTTGTAATTGGCCTGTTTGGGCTGCAGAGGTGGGCTGACCGTAGACTGGCAGTGGTTCTGATTGGAGGAAGCAGTGTAGTTGTAGCGACCATTGTCCACCGAGGACAGTGGGCATTTGTTCTCATTGTGAGCTATGGGGCAGACAGCAGGTGCCGTGTACGCAACAGGGGCACCTGAGTGGAACACTGCGGGAGTGTTGACATGGCTGTAGTTGTTTTCCTGAGGAAGAGTGCTTGGAAAAGAGGTTGGCATCCTGCCGTTGCTGCTGGTGTTGATGCTGGCCACTCTCTTGTTGAGTCGGTTTTGACTGCCTGGGAAGATCTCCTGGTAGGGTCTGGCCATGGAACTGATGGCTTCTTTGGGCTGGATCTCCATGGGGCTGACTGGGGGCTCACAGGGAGGAGAGGAGGCCAAATTCAAACTGGCTGACTCATTCAGACTGTTCATGTAGCTCTGCATCTCATCCAGCAGCCTCTGCTTCTCACGCTTAGGGATGCGTCCGAAACGCACAGCTATGAAAGATGAAAAGGCAGATTGAATTAAGTGGAAAATAAGTCTCAGTTTTCTATGCATGCATGAAGCCTAGCCTAGAAACTATTCTCTTTGTGGATAAATGCAGAATGTCAAAAAGAATGGTACTGGATTCCTTATTAGTGACCAATAACCTCTTTATACTCTTTTCCTCTCTTCCTCTCTCTTTTCTTTTATCTCCTCACGCCTCTCCAAGAATATCCATCAGCTGGTGAGGTTAAAAATAGCACCTATGCTACCATATGCTGCATCCCCCACTCTCTGTCCCTTCCCTCTCTTTCTCTCCATCTCTCCTCATCTCTCGCTCCCTCTCTCAAACCGGTAAGTAGGGCAGTGGGCCAGGCAGTGGGCAGAATGTGATGAGAATACAGTGATGGGGAAGACTGATGGCCATTAGAAGCTGTAGAGCACAGGGCACTTGGGGTGAGAGGAGAGGAGATGAGTGTCATAGAGAAGAGGGCAGAGGAAAGAAAAGGACAAGCAGTGGAGAGGAAAAGTAAACGAGACAAAGTAAGGTTACATAAAGAACAGGAAAGATAACACCAGCTGGTTTGTAGAGGGTGCTGGGTGTGCAGATTAAGAGCAATGGAAACACTTGGATAGAGTTGCTTTACAAATTTCAAACCTTGACATGAGAAATCAAGATGACACTCAGAGCTGTCAGTAATTAAGAGTTATAATTCGTTTGCTGAACGTCACCTTTTATACGTTTGGGCCTTAAAAATGGATGAGGACTCGCCACCGAAGTAGAGCATGCTTAGTTCTATCCTGAGGACTGGTTTTATCTAATGGCAAGGTGGCAGCGGAAGTGAAACCATGCCACCGTGTCAAAGTGAACATCTGCCTCTATCACAAAGCTGAAATCACACAACTGCCTGATCTAAAATCAGGGCACTGGCTTTAATGTGGCAATGAGGCAGTTACATGAGGTTTTCCTGTTTGTGCAACGAAAGAAAGGGGTTTTTAGGTTGCGGTTCTTGACTCTCTCAAGAGCCACCACGAAGAGGGGGCAACATGAATGTTTACTCCCGCAAATGTATCCATTCACCCGTTTTCCTGCAGTGCCCTTCATACCCCATGTAACCCACTCATACTGCCACCCCGCATGTTCACACTGATCTGATTTTGCCCATTGGCTCACTGATAGCACAGGCCTGCCACTGGCAAGAAGATGTGAACCTGCTAACTAGGTCACAATGTACAAGTATGTCTGTTTTAGCTTCAGGGCTAAGCTAATGTCGCCCATTACCAAAACATTAAATTAGTGGTTTAGGGTTTATTTTTAAAGAAAAGGACAAAGCATTGGACTACGGAGTGGGCTACAGAAGGAGCCTCGTCCCTTTTTCTGCATCTCTGACTTAATCGTTGCAGCAGCAGGCTATTAATTGCTGCAGATTTTATAAGGGCACATGCAGGGTAATCAAGTTGCTTGTGCTCCAATTTCCCAAAATAATTCTTGTATTTGCTGCAGTTTTCTAGATGACAGATAGCTTAAGGGACTGCATGACTCCAGCCCTCATAAATCATTGTCTCTGGAAGGGGTGGGGAGGAGGGAGCTTAGGGAGTGTGCAGGAGTAGGGCTAAACCAGAGAGAAAGGCTGCGAGAAGAAGGAAAAGGAGGAGGAGGAGGAGGAGGAGGAGGAGGAGGAGAAAGGACTGCAAAGGGCAGGAGAATGACAGGAACAAGCCTGCACCAAAGCTAAAAGAAACTTACTCTCCTGAAACTTTGCAATAGTGCGGAAAAACTAAATGGAGAATCTAGGTTGAGAGGTGGGGTGTGTGACCTGATTGTTCTGTGCCTTTGGACGCCCTACTGTGGCACTGTGTTGGTAGAACTGAGGTGGTAGGGAGGCTTACCATCACGGGACATGCCCACAGACAGGCATTTCTTGAAGCGGCAGTGCTGGCAGCGGTTACGATTCATGCGCATGATGAGGCAATTCTCGTTTTTCACACACATTTTGTAGTTGATGTTTTGCTGAATGCTGCGGCGGAAAAAACCCTGGAGAGAACAAATGTGAGAGGAGGCATGATGAAATGTAAGGTTCTATTGGGAGAACTTCATTATGCTGTATATTAGAAGCTCCCAACCCCACCTCTCAAACATTTCGATGTTTTTCTTTCTGCAAGACACCTCATCCAACTAATTAGCTTTTCAATAAGACCTTCCAATGCTTCACTCCTGGTGACCCAATGCTCATCATAGTTACAATTATTCCCTGAATCAACCCCCTGTATCCAGCTAAGAAGAACATTACTCTGCTGGGTCATATGTGATGAAGACCAAGAGATCCTGAAACTATGCAGAGCATTACCTTGGACTGTAAATTGCTGTGCTAGAGCATGAATAGGAAACATTTCAGAATGCATCTGCAGGGCTTACCTTGCAGCCTTCGCATGCATGCACGCCATAATGGAATCCTGATGCAATGTCTCCACACACTTTGCACAGCAGAACCATGCCTCCTGTTTCTGCAGAGAGAGTGGGAGATGTCAGGAAAATCAAACACCAACTGATTTGTGCTATGACTTGTAATTCTTAAAGACATTCAAACATTATGCTTACTGGTAAAAGTACCAGTGAATCCACAGGATCGTTTGCCTGCAATGGAGTGTGAGTAAGTGTGCTGGCTGGAGGCTGCTGTGGAGCCATTGTAGATCTCTGGGAACTGGAACACCAGCTTGGGAGAGGGGGGCGTCCCTCCATTGCCACGTTGCTTCAGGGCCCCAATCTCTGTGAAAGTAACTTCCTCTGGGGACGAAGGCTGGGAGTGTGAAGATGGTGACTGGGTCTGATACCCACTGGATGGACTTCCTGGACTTGGGCTGGCACTGCCATTGGAGCCAGCATATAGTATAACGCTTCCTGCAAGGGCACAAAAAATGCATAGAAAATGAATGAATTTGTTGGGCATTGATTGGAAATAACTTTAGTGTCAGTGATGATTCAGCTCTGAAAGTCCTTATTAGTCTAAGTTTATCTGATGTATACATTTTCAGACTATTCATGCAAACAGCTCGACCACATTTCATATCAAAACTGGTGCATCAAATATACTGATAAGACGTTAAACCAGTGACTCACAAATGCCCAAATGTCTTGCGCTATAGAAAGTAGTGCAAGCACCACTGTGGCACAAGTTTGTACATATTTTTGATTTGCTTAACCCTGTTAAAACAGAGTTTCCTCCATCTATGCTCTATAAGGTTGCAGCATCACACCAACTGTTGTACTAGATGTTGATCATGTAGTTGTGAATAAGATCAAGTAATGAACCTAAAAAAGTTCATAATTTAAAAATAAGGCTGTTTCATGAAAAATGCACCTCCTTACTAATTGTTAACGAAAGGACCCAGGCATTCAGGGAAATTAACACAGCTAAAAGGTAGCTCACATCAATCTATTATACAAAACTGTTACATATATTACAGATACATTCATGCCATAGACGTACATGCATTGGGTTTTAAGGCATAACACAATTTACCCGAGTTAAATTATTAAACCTCAGAAGATATTTATGCTGTAGACGTTGCAACCCTTAGCTCCTATCACCACAACTGTAAAGAAATACATCCGTTTCTCTGCAATACATAATTTTAGGCTTCCCATGTGTCCCATGTTGGGCCTATTATTGGGAGACTGTGACATCAATCCCTGGTGATACAGCTATGCTCAACTAGCTTCATTCTCTCTGGGTGGGTAAAATGGTCCTCCCTCTCTATTGCTCACTTACTGAGCACTATGGTAGCCAGCATGAGCTGAAAGAACAGAACTGACCACTAGTGTTCTCCTCCAAGCGTGTCAAGTGCAGTACCCTGAAAACATGCAGTGGCACTTCAGGTAATTTAGAGTAAATAATGTGTTAGCCTTCACTCTACAGTGCTTATGATATTCTGAGACTAAAGGGGTCCTAGACAGTGGGTAAAATTGGACTAAATTTGTTGATATTTTTTGAAGGACGGCTCTGATTTGGCGTGAAGTGTCCCCGTGTTCGTGAGAAAGGAGCAGACACTGGGAGAAAAGGTGAGGTCTCAGTATCTGGGCTGAACAGCAGTGAGGGGAAGTAATCTGCTCCAGCATGTCAGGCTGGGCTTTCGTTGCATTTCAGGAGCCATTAAGTTCAATGTAAAGTGATGTAATGTTGCAAGAGAAGGAGTAGGGTGAAAAGAGACAGCGCGAGAGAGAGATTCCGTGCTTTCAGCACCATTGCCTCACGCTCTGCTTGTAACAGGCATAATTGCTCGCTCAGATAGAACGAACGCACGTGCTAAAAATAACGCCGGTAGCTCAGCAACAGAGTTCGCGATGCCCAGACTGTCCAATTAACCAGCGGCTTCCGGGAGGAAAAAACAAACTTATTTGTTGTCCTTTCCTTATAATAATAATAATAATAATAATAATAATAATAATAATAATAATAATAATAATAATAATAATAATAATTTGTTAAAATTGCATTATTATTATTAATAATATTATTATTACTGCGATGGGTTGGCCTCCTATCCAGGGTGTATCCTGCCTCGGCCCATAGATAGCTGGGATCAGCTCCAGCTTCCCCTTGATCCGAAATGGATATAGTTTGGAAAATTAATTATTTATAATAATTATTGAATAATAACGATTAATTGTTTTTATTCTTCCTCTTTTTATTATAATTACTAATTTAATGATATTGTAGTTTTTATTGTTTAATCGTTGCTGTTATACGTAAGACTATCTGTACTTCACGTTTCCTTGTAATTTGTCTCAGCGCGCGGCTCTCTGTACGCATGCGCGTTGGCTGAGGCTGCTGCGAGGAGCTGCGTCACGTGGCCGCGAGTTCCGCTGCCTCCCTCGCGCTCCAATAATAGCCCCGGCTCCTCGGGCACGGCGCCCAGCGCCGGCTCACGGCACGACACCTGACCGTCGCCTCACATGGACTTGTGACACGGTTAGCGGCGATACGAAATCCGCAGTCTCGTGCAGCCGCGTACGGCGGTCGCAGACGCGGCATTAACGGCCCGCGGGTGCCGCTGCTGCTGTGTCGCGCTCGCGGCGTTTACACTGCTGCGCTGTAATGCTCTTTCAAAAGACGGACAACAGAGTCACGTTTCGTTAGAATGTGCTGCATGGCTTGTAAGGGGCTGACAGCTCTAACAAGCCCAGGCGAGGCAGATGTGAAACAACAGTGATTCACTTTAAGGTGGATCCGCGTATTATTGTGGTAATCTCTATTCATTCTAGTTATGGATATATCCAGCTGTCTGCCCTGCTGAAAACAATGCACCCATTTTAACGGTTTTGGGGGGCGCTGGTGGTCTTTCAGTGATCTAATAGGCTGTAATTGTAGCCTGTTTGAATTGTTGCAAGTGGGTTGATATAGTGTGAATATTCCCACAGCAGAACTGCCCAAAGTCGGTTCTGGAGGGCCAGTGTCCAGCACAGTTTAGTAGCCACCATCCTCAAAAAACCACACTCACTAAACCTGGCAATTGAACCAAGTGTGAACTACCAAAAACAATTCATGAGGTCACCTTTAACTGACTGGAGATACTATAATGGTTTTCTACATGAACCCTGCAGTCTCTAGTGATAACCTTTAAGCCAAATCAGGTTAGGTGGCAAAACCTGTTTTTAGTATAAAGATCAAGATGCAGGGTACAATTTTGAGAGGTTAATAGTGTTTCTTTTAGTAGGTGATCTATTTACCTCTTAACCGATTTGGCCTACTCAGTGGCATGAATACGAGAGATAAAGAGGAGGGGCAGTTACTGAGCCCCATATGCAGATACTGATACAAGTGCACCCATAACTCACAGAAGGATTCCGTTTCTTAACAACATACTTGACCGGGCTGGAGCTTGGCAGTGGCCCTCAGAGACGATTATACCGTTTTGGAGGCGTTATACAGTTTTAATGTCATACTCTTATTTATAACATATCTTTTCCATTACAGTCATGATCCTTCACACCCTGTAAAATTCGATATAGATTATTTTTTGTTAAATCTTAAAAAAGGATAACAAGCTAAATGTTTGGTTATTATTGGATGCTAGAATGGAGTGAATATTTTTATGGGAAGGGGGTCATTAGTTGCATTAGTGTACCCCAGATTCAGGGATTATGGGCCAAGGACATAAAAATATTGTTCATTCCATTTTCAGCGGATGGTTGTTGATATATATATGTATCATATTATTTTCCGTATTTATGTATAATGTACATTAAACAGGCTAATTCCATTATAGTAAGTAAAAATGAAAAGCTTTCTGACAACACTGGTCCATACTGCTTAACCCAATGACCCGATGCCCAATATAAACATCAAATCATTTTAGACCGTAAATGATAATAAAATGGCTAAATATATTCACTAGATATCATGACCGCTGCTTCCTGTCATCACTACTGCAAAATATTCTGATATTAAATCTCCCTACTATTCACTATTTCACATAAAACAGCTCTGCATGACTTTGTATAATAAATATCTACTACTGTAAGTCACAATGGCTTGATTAGTGAGATATAATTTTAGTGTATGGCTCATGGAAAGGTCATGTTTTTGTCTCATACACAAACAATAGATTGTTTTTCTTAAGAGCAGAACATCAGTTTCGGTTTTAAGTCTTGAATTCTACACTAACAGGCCTCAACTGTGTAAAACGCCTTACTGAATATTTTCTCATGCGAGACTGGAACGATGAGTCGTTCACGTTTCCTGTCTTCAGAGTGTTTGAACTGGTTTGTTAGAATTCAAGGCTGTAACATGTGGACACTCCCTGGGAAGCGGCTTGTGCACATGTCCATGACTAGAGAAAAACAAATGCATGTGCTGAGTCATGGCCCTTCACCAAGACTATACAGTATGTTGTTCCTTGAAGTGCGTCCTCCTGGCTTCCTGGTGAATTACAGGAAAAGGAAAAATATAAACAAGCGCACACTACCACCAGTGGCCCTCTCCACCCTCCAGTGCTGGGGTTTCCTCGTGCGCATGGCATTTGTTTAGCTCAAGTGTTTTTATAATCCCTCAGGCAGCACGTGTGTAGTGGATTTATTATTGACACACAGCCGATCCTGACCTTAGAGGCGTGTGACTGCTGCCTTACCTGAGAGTGCCACTGACTGGTCAGACCTACCCAGCTCACTAACCCCACCCAAACCACACACGGAGGCATGTGCACACCTGGACGTACATGTGAGGCTTTTCAGGGAAATATGAATTCATGGATAAACATCCTGCCACTGGTGAAGGAATCTAATCCCGGGTGTTGATGAAGGACAAACATCCAGCTACTGATAATAAAATCCTATTTACCACTTGATTGTTTTTTCTCTCTAAAACAAGTGACCTTTTTTAAAGTATTGAAGCTAGTATGAAACCTTTGCATTATGGGAAGGCTCTTTTAAAACATTTAAAGGATCTTTCACTCTCAAAAACTCTCTTGTTTCTTTTGGTTCCTCTGTGGCATTGCTCAAAGAACCCTTTGGGGAGATGCTTTCTAATAAGAGTGTTTACTGAAAAATAAAGGCTCCTAAATGGTTCTTGGGGAAATTGGCACAGTACTAATGAATTATGTAGAAAGTTCTTGAATGTTCTTTAAAAATTCCTCCCACTCATAGATCTCATTAATAAAAATGGTTCTTTATGGAGCCTTTATTGTTCTAACACCTGTTTTCAGAGACTCCACATTTTTGTTCCGACCCAGTTCCTAACTTATTTTGGGGAACCACTGATTGAGACTTCCCAATACCAGGCCCTGTGACCCCAACTCTTCATACCTGTTCAGCTCAGTAATGAACAAGCTCCTTGTAGCCGGGTCAGGCACACAGAAGTAGTGGCCAGGATTGGAATTGAACCCCCAACTTTAGGGAACCAAAACTGGTTTAATATTATTGCTCTACAGTGTTGTTTGGCTCAGAGATAAATTCCTGCTTGTTGTCAGGTCAGACTGCATTTAGACTGACTTTGCTTGACCCCAAGCATGATCTCTGCATGATGAGCACTGCAGTCACTCGGTCCAAATTGGGGTCAGTGGAAATGCTTGAGTTAAAGGAGGAATCAGCAGCTCATCATGAGCTTAGTCTACTCGTGCAAACTCTAATCTGTCAGTGAGTAGAGGCAGGCACAAAAACGTGAGCGCTCTACAATAATTCCCCCTCTCACACTCTCACTCTTCTTCCCCTTCTTTTCCCCTTCCTCGCCCTTTATCTAGCTCACTTTGTCTATTTGCGTCATGCTGAAGTATAATACCACCGCATTTCGTTTTCCGAGAGGTGTGGGACACGAGTCAGGCTGCCTGTCCTATAGTTCTGACTTCCAAACGTGAGATATCAAGCTCAGCTGGAGACTGTGATGCTTAAGTGTTCTGTGTAGGGGAGCGCCTAAACCCAGCACGCCCTTTAATCAACGTGAGGATGTCAGCGTTGATTAATAAAATGAGAAATCACTTCTCCAAGTAGGCCAAAGCTTCAGTGAACTTTCTGATGCATCCAGTCAAAGCCTGTATATAAATATGTGTCAGTAAAACATACACCAGCCATTTATATATGTGTGCTGGGGATGAAATAAGCCTTTTAATTCTGCACACACACAAACGCAACCCTGAGAATTATAGTAGTCTGGTTTCTCTGCCATATTGTGCAGGTGGACAAATCTCTCCCCCTCCTGAGATATACTCTTGAACTAGCCCCCCACACATTACCAATCCAATCAAATCCAATCTAGCACAGTTTGGTAGTTCCCATCCTCAAACACACTCTAAACCTGCTAGTTAAAGGTGATTTGAAGCAGGTGTGCTTGATCAGGGAAATCTGTGCTGGATGCTGGCCCTCCAGATTTGAGTGCCTCTGCATTAGATGGTCATGGGGTCAAATGGGCAGCAGCATGTGGCTCCGTGCTCTGCATGCTGATGTTTTACGTTTTTATGTTGCCTTTTTCTGTTTTTTATCTTTATAACATTATGCACAAAAGCTGCAAAACCAATCAAATTATGCTTGTGAAATGACAATATTCTATTCTATTCTGTAAAATTAGCCAATACTATGCCAAGAACCAGGTGTGTTTGAGCAGGAAAATCACCAAAATTGTGCTGGACAACAGCCCCCCAGGACCAGATTTGGGCAACCCTGCATTAGATGGGCATGTAAAATACAGTAACTGAATAGCAACAGGTGGTAAAATAAGTAGCTAATACTATATATAGCTGTTGCAGGGAGTGGAAATGCTCTCTCTCTCGCTATCTCTCTCTCTGTGTGTATATACATATATTGTTGTACTATTGTACAAAGTATGACTGTGCAAAGGCAATAAAGATCTTATCTTATATATTCGCGTGTGTGTGGCATGCTAGGACACCTGTCCCGAGGGTAGGCTATATGTTTATACTTCAAAGTCCTCGGTAATATAAACAGCCTCTCCCCCCTCTTCGGCTTCGGTTGCGGCAGAAAGAGCTGCATGAGGCGGGGAAACGTGACAGGGCGCTGCGCTCCATCGCGCAGATTCGCTGACCCACTGACCAAGCTCCTGCTTTCCTCCTCTGCAGCTCCAAAACAGAAGAGTCCGTAAAAGAAGCGCACGGTGTGTGTGTGTGTTTGAGTGCGGGGAGGGAGGGGGTGCCTGGGGATCACGCGCCGCACGCGGCTGAGCGGGCGCGTCCACGTGAGGCAGCAGGGAGACACGGCTCGCGCGGGCAGAGCTGCTGCTAAACAGGCGGAATTAAACGAAGCAGGATTGCGGATGGATGGATAGACGGATGAAAGGAGGGGAGGAGAGAAGAGGGGATAGGGAGGGGGTCCTTATTCTTCCCCTGATTCCGCATGAGCGGTACCATTACCCTGCATTATCGTGCACTTAGCATTAGCGCTGTGTAATGCTGCAGAAACAGGATGTCGGTTATTCCATCACACACACAGTCCCTGATTATTAGCATAATTAGCAATGGCACTTTTGCTTTCTAATTGAAGCTGAATAAATGGCTAACACTAGTTTCATGGAGAAAACCTATTTAGAAAACCATTAGATGCATCTGATAACATCAACCCAAACGGAACAAACAATACATCAATACTAACTCTATATCATTAACAATAAAAACAAACAAAGTCATCAGGAACCAACAGAAACAATCAATAGTTTATTTTCTGTGGGAAACACTGTAACTACTCTTAAAATGTGTGACTGTTTGATGCAATATTTCAGTGACTTTTGATACATTTTCCATACAAAACAAGTAATGCCAAGAAATGTTAATGTTTTTATTGTAAACGTGCATATTCAGAAAGGGAGGGTTTCCTCCCTCTCAGTTCTGGTAAAGAGGAAGTGCTCTTTTTTAAAGGGGTGGGGTGTTTTTTACACTTCATGAAGGGTCTATAATCAATATTAAACAGCTCAAAGCCGTTGGGCGTATTTTTCTGTATGTTTTCAGTTGGGACATACATACACATATATTATTATTGGCGTTATGACCATTGGCATTACCACCACTGACGGGTGAGGTGAATCACACTAACTTTCAGGGGATATGAGATATATTGGACCACAATTGAATAGTCAGTTCTTGAAGTTCATGTGTTAGAAGCAGGGTGGGGGCCATTTTGACTAAGGCCTTGTGATGGCCAGACGATGGAGTCAGAGCATCTGACTGTTTGTTCCCAAAGAGTTGCACAAAATCTTCAAGCTGACTGTTTAAATCAAAGCTTGTTTGCTTCTTATGTTCAGCACAGAAGACGAAACACCAGATTAGGTGAACAGTATTGAAGCCCTGTGTCCTTGAACATGTTACACAGTTATCTGGTCATTTTAGCCTCACTCACTGCAGCAGTTACACATTAACACTGTCACTATGTGCCCCTCACACCCCTCCCTCACTGTGTAGCCTAATATCATTGCCACAGTGACACACACACACACACACTGAAGGTAAAACAATGTGGTGTTATTGTAAATCCCATTTCAAGGAGTCACTTCTCTCTGGGCTGAACATGCCTACACACTGCTGCTCAGCACTGGAGCGGCGGCAGTCTCCATGATCAGCATTTGTCAGCGTTATTCACACTCAAAGTCACGTGATGTTTTCTGTTTTAATCCCAGGCACATTATCAGCGATTACTCTAGCTGGTCAGCGAAAAGTAGGCGTGCGATGTTTTCCGCACATGTGCAAAGCAGGATTTCCGCCGACTCCAAGGAGTCGAGAGGGCGCGATCACGCACGAGACAGTGTTTGTATCACCTGTCCCGGAACGTGACTTGAAGTGAATCACCCCCACTCTCCCCCACCGGCCAACTCCCCACCCTCTTCACCTCAATTTAACAGAAGAAGTGGACTAGGTGGTCAGATCCAGCGTGACCTCGGATCAACCTTAGTGATACCAGCGCTGAGTCGAGCCTGGGTTTCCATGATGGAGGCTTAGCAAAACGGAAAGGCCGGTGTGCCGTCATGAGGCATAAAACTGCCTGGAAATGATCAGGTTTCGCTCAAGTGAAGCCTATGTCTAGCTGTCATATGCGCCATTGGCCTAAAGGGGGCGCTCCTGCCCGTTTTCAGCACACAAACACGGCTCGTTTGCTCTGTTACAGCTGCAGAGTTGCTTCAGGAGGTGTCATAGCACGAGCCTGCGGCTTTTTACGAGATCATATTAAAGCGCAGAGAAAACCGCTGCAAACACTTCTGCTCAGCGTTAAAGAACTCAGTACAACACACAGAGTTCAGCTTGCAGTCGTTACACGCTGAACTTTAATCCAAACCTTTAGCCAAGGCGATGCCGCTCGGACACTTACAGTGGACATTACAACAAAACACACTGCAGCACAGATACAAACAGCTTTACAGATGCATAAAGCAACCAGCACACTTATCACTGAGCACGGATGAAATATGAAATATGAGCCATTATTATTATTATTATTATTATTATTATTATTATTATTATTATTATTATTATTATAAGTAGTAGCAGAATTAAGAAAAATAGTATCTGCATCAGTGTTATTGTGATAATGAAAATTATTATCAGAATTAGTAGTAGTAATAGTATTATTTTTAGAATTATTATTATAAGTAGTACATCAAATTCATCATCATAAATGTTTATAGTTGAATTTTTTGTAGCATAAGTATTATATTTAATATAACTACTAGTTTTATTAGAGTTAGAATTGGAACTCGTCGTCATAATTAGTATTAGTGGTGTTAGTAAAGTACAATAATAATTGTTGTTGTTAAACCAACCAAACAGTCAAACAAATAAACAGCCAAACAAACAGCTTTCAGTTACTTACCAGGACTGTTATCCATCCCTGATGTGTCTCGTTGGAGTTTGTGTAAAATTCTTCAAGTCAGTCTCAGTATCTCAGCGCGTGCACGAGGCGGATCGATACAGGTGAAGTTGTCCTGAGACACCGGTGCAGCATTCACGCGCCAAATGAAGAAAGCGGAGGGCACGAGACCAGCGTCCAAAAAAGAAAAGGCAAACAACCACCCAAAAAAACTACACCGACAGGCAAGTGTGTCCGGCTCGTTCCCAGGTGTGACTCCTGTTTAACTCGCTGCTACCTGTGCTCGCGCGCTCAGAGCGAAGCCGGTCATGAGCATCTCCGGGGCTGAACTGTCAAACTCGACCTCCACACCTACAGACACACACCCATCCACACCCACATCAATCACGTTTTCAGGTGACGGTGAAATGTGACTGACTTGTTTTTGTTTTTTTAAGGACGCACTATAAACCTCTTCCGTTTCTCGGTGACAGGGATTTGTTGTTTTTTCACCTCGCGCACTCCTTGACTTCCTCGCGCTCTGCTCTCATTGGAGGGCGTGCGCTGCTGAGCCTGTAAAGCCCACCGTGCATGTGCGCTCTGCATGTGCCGGCCACATCTCTGCCCTACTGACACACATTTTATGCAAAACAGGGCGCGTGCGGCAAGCGGAGAGCGCGGAGGCAGGGGGCGCGAGCACGTGGACTGTGGGCGGGGCTCACCGTGACTGTTAGGCGCGCGATTATTAAATAAAAAAGAAAAACAACTCGTCAGCATGAAGTGTCATCTGAGGTGGGCGAGGAGTATTTGTGTGAATTCAGATCTCATGCCCTTTATACTTTACAGTCATTGTCAATAATATGGTTACTAAAAATATAAGAAATAAATACATGAATAAATAAGAAAGGTTCTTCTCAGGGTTTACTCAAACAGTGGTTCTAATGTCGCCCAAGTGTTACATTTTATTCTGCAGCTGAACTGCTTCCGGTTGCGCTCACTTTCGACCAAAAGTCAAAAATAAAACCGAAAAAAACACAAAAAACTAGTTCCTCTGCTTGACAGGTGGTGGATGTTTTGATAAGAATTCAGAATACAGTTCTCGTCATGTATGTTCCGGTCGCTTTTTGATGAATTCAGGACTTCAGTTAAGTACTAGTGCGTCGTTCAGACTGCAATCAACCAGCTCAGCTCAGGGCTGGAAATTTCAGAAAATTAGCACTTACACGCGCCACGCTGCTGCTTGAGGGACACGATATGAAACTAAATTTAAACTCAATATAAATACGTAACTGAATCTCAATCCGACCTACGATTTGTTTACACTGTAAGCCCGTGATATCTTCTGGGAAACCTCTAATCACATGTAAGCAAAGTCCGACTGTGGGTAAAGGCAAACTATTTATGACACACAGAGCAACCGCGCTCTCTTGTGGTCCGACTGGATATACGCCTTCAATTTGCTGCGCTGCAAATACTCAGTGTTTCCCAGTGTATAACCGATGGCGGTTCTACACCAAATTTACATGGAGGCCAAGGTGGGGCAAGTGCTTTTTTTAGGGGGGGCACATATGAGGACAAAACCTACAACGCCAATATTCAAGCTTTCAAAAATGTTTACTTCATTTCACAAACAAAATAAATCTGACATTAAAACTTCTTAGCTACAATGTTTTTAGTACAGAAATATTTCTCTTGTGTGCAAAATAAACCTTGAAACTAACTTCCATCTTTTAGTGCAATAAGATTTGTTTGATTAACATAAGATCATATTAAACCGCTGACCTTCGAAAAGCATATTTCAATGGGTTTGCTTATTCACAAACATAGCAAGACCAGGTCATGATTAAGCGCATGTTAACTCAGTAAATCGGAATAACACACGAGCATATACAAACATTGGCGTTACGAAATTAACTTCGCCTCTTTGTATTTCTACATGCTGGACTGCAGTAGTTTTTTCTCACGAAGTGAGAACTCACAAGTTCTCAATTCCCAGGGCTGCTCATACAGCTCCAGACAAAACAGTTTGTGTGTATCGCTCTAAGGAGTCCGTGTGGAACACTGCATCTTCTTAGTTCCGTTTTCCGTAAAAATATATTTGCCTATTCGTTGTCCAAACCGCTTATCCATTTCGGGTTCCGGGTAGCTAGAACCGATCCCAAATATGGGACAGTGCAGGGTACATCCTGGACCTATCGCAAGGCAACACTGAGATAGACTTCACACAGAGGGGCACCAGTGGACTGCCCCGGAGATCGGACTCAAACAGAATTAAGGACAGTCGTAACCACTGCACTACCGTGTCGCCCCGTAAGAAATTAATACATTTTATATCTGTTCAGCACAGAGGCCATAACATGGGTTAATTCTGCATGTGCACTGGCGCGTATGTGTCTAGCCAGATGATACCACACCTAGACATACTCCTTAGTTTAAATGGCCACTTTGATCCAAGAGGCCAAGCTGTTTTTCTGTGTTTGGTGTTGTTGTTGTTGTTTAAAATAAAAGTGAACATTTTACAAAACAACAATAATACAGCAGGAAAAAAAACTTGTATAAAATGTCAATATTCACACACACACACACACACACACACACACACACACACACACACACACACACACACACACACATACACATACACACAC
>JBBIGC010000131.1:4243473-4254814 GCA_037576955.1 Lepidarchus adonis | reverse complement strand
CATTTTAAGTCTTTCTGTACATCCAGAAATAGGATGTACAGATACAAATCCTCTTACGATATCACAAAAATCACGAACTGGATTATAAAACGCCGGGTTCAAAGCTTGTGCAAAAAGTAGCGGCTTATAGTCTGGAAATTACGGTATATGTTCGTTCAGGCACTGTTTTTGAGGTTGAAGGCCAAAACTTTTGCACCTATTAAGCCTACATTATAAGCTTTGTCAGAGTGAAGCTATAAGAAGTGTTTCAGTCAACACAGTTAACACGCACGAAAGAGGGCAGCCAGTCAGAAGTGACATTATTTGCATATTTCAGTCACAAGGATAAAGAAATTTAACAAAGAATGATTAAAAATGTCAGGTAAAGTAAGGAAATGGATGAAAATGTAGAATGTGGGCTTTTTGTGGCCTAGTAGTTAGGACTTTGGCCCTGGGATCAGAAGGTCGCAGATTCAAGTCCCAGCCCGGGCACCACTGAGGTCACCCTTGAGCAAGGTACGGCACTCCCTGTTGATAGCTGCCCGCTGCTCCATGTGTGCACGTGTGATGGGTTAAATGCAGAGGACACATTTCATTGTGGTGGTGTGTGGTGTGTTCACAATGACAAATAATCACTTTCACTTCACTTTTATATGCCCTGTTCTAACACACCTTTCAGATTTGTTGGAAACTGGGAAATAATAAGATGGGCCATGTTTGGGACCTGGGTTTGTATTCATAAAATATCTATGCAGCAAAATGCATAGAAAGTGATATAAATTGATATCTAAAAGGGAGACATTTGAATTGATATTTTTAACAAAGTAATACAGTTTAATTGATACATTATAATGGCCCCAATGACAATGTATAGTAGTGTAAATGTCTGCAGCTCTAGTGAACACTAGATACAGAATGAGTCGATTCTATACTGAGGTGAAGGTAGAGAGAGAGAAGGAGCAGTGTGTGTGTGGGGGGGCTGCTTAGAGATAGCAGTCTGATCTGTCTTCATTATCCTGCACTCTGCAGTCTCCCAGACACATTGATCATAAATCTCAGCCTCCAGCACACTCCACTGACTCCGAAACACAAACACTGCTAACCCCTGACCTTTCTACTGCTCTGCTGCTACTGACACTCTCTCTCTCTCTGTCTCTCTCTCTCTCTCTCTCTCTCTCTCTCTCTCACACACACACACACACATACACACACACACTTGAACACGCAATGCAAACACTTGCTCATCCATGTACAGGCCATTATATATTGATAAACATGTATATAATATATACAGTAAAATAATTAGAAGATTTTTTTTATAAGTAAATGCCATTGTACATACATCAGTATCATTTAAAAAAGATTTTACATTTTGGTAATTTTAAGCTTAGCATGATTTAAATGCCCCCAAAAACTATGTTGATTTTTATCAGAATAAAGCACTAAAGGTACTCTCTCAACTTTGACATGCTGAAAATAATGAACTTGCAGTGCAGCTAAGTCGACCACTTCCTGTTGACTATGTTCTGAGACCTAATGCCAACCATGCTGCGGTTGCCCTTACACTTCCAGCACATTCAGTTCACATAACTGGGTTATTATGGAGAAAAAATACAGATAAGTCATTTGAACCTTTTATATCAATGTGGTTAAATCAGATTATGGTTGGAGATACCACTTTTTTTCTCTGCATAATGCCCATAAACTAATGGTCATTTTTTCTCATATATACTTTCAAATAAGAGGCTTTTAATGATGTACTACACTTATAGAGGAATTTCACAATTTTTGTTCTAAATGTCTGTATAATTAAACGGTTATGAGGTAAACAGTCGTGCTAACAGGTGAAATGCTCTGTTAGAGAAACTTAATGAGGCAGAATTGCTCATTGTGGTGGTGATGGAAACTAGATAACCAAAGTGTTTAATTTCTTTTAAAGCTAACGTTCAGAAAG
This sequence comes from Lepidarchus adonis, assembly GCA_037576955.1. NCBI lineage: Eukaryota > Metazoa > Chordata > Actinopteri > Characiformes > Lepidarchidae > Lepidarchus > Lepidarchus adonis. The sequence continues at coordinate 4,252,881 of JBBIGC010000131.1, read as the reverse complement.
GTACTATATGAATCGCTTAAGAATACATTGTGTGATATTGTTTTCCAAACATTTTGAGAGGCCATGATGAGGCACAATAGTTTGCATGGATAATGTATCTTCCAAATTCATCACAAATTTACCAACATCAATAAAATGCTACCATTATTAATAAAATGGCTATATTTGTATTGCAGACATTGAAATCCTGGGTTTCTATCATTACAATAGCAAAGAAAGTAGGATATCATGCTTAAAAATTTACCCAGCTAACAACATGCCGTCAAATCAAATGACTTTGCTATTTCAGACTAGTTTTTTGACGTTTTGGATTGGGTTGTTTTGTTTTTTCATCTGATATCTGATACACATACTTGGTTTCAGATCCTTTCCATCTCAAATTAATGTAAAATTTCAAGAACTCACATCAAATGTTTTAGGAAGAAGAGTTATTGGTTTATTTCTTTGACGAGCCATTAAGATAAAGTAGTTCTGTCACACAATGTGATTCAATGGAGATACCTAAAATTTGAAACTTTTATATAAACAAGAGCTTCTGTAAGAGTTCTTTAGTAAAAAGAACCAAAGACAAAACTTTTCATACATCAAACATGCTTATAGCACCTTTAGCTTTAAAGTAATAGTTAAAAATGGAATAATATAATTTACAGTTTTCATAGTTTTTGACATTCTACATATATAGTTGATCTGCTAAAAGATGGATGGTGTCTGAAGTTGCTGCTTTAATTTTACGCTAATGATACAAGGCTAACATTGCTAATGTCATATGAACATATAAGAAAAATATGAAAGGCTAGACAGACACACATTTATTGGACACAACAGTTTGTATTAGTCCTGTGGTTAGCAAGAAATACAGGAAGCCAAGTTAACAAGATATCTGCATATTGACCTGAAAGGGAAATGCATTCGCTGTAAATAAAACAAAATACTATAGAGAAAGTTAAAAGTGAAAATTATATGTACTTTATAAAGAAACACTATATTACCTAAACATTTTGTGGACACCACTCCTCAGCTATTGAGTTCAGGTGTTTTTGCCAAATAGTTCACCCAAACACTGGCAGAAGAATGAGTTACACTGTAAAGCTCAGTGACTTTAAACATAGTGAAGTCTAAAGATGTCACCTTTGTGTTTATGAAATTTCTCAATTGCTAGATCTTGCCAAACCCACCTCTCATTATGAAAAGCTGCAGGACAGATTTCCTATCATGTTATTCACATTGTTAAGCTGCCAACCTCACCTCTCACCATCACCCCTGTGCGAAGTGTCAGGTGTACGCATTTCTCCATCTATATCTCTCTAAACTTGGGTCCATGTTAGCACTTTAGTTTATACACAGCCAGTGCTAATCCTACAATATATTAGTGATGGGTCGATCTTGAACAATTCATTCATTTTGAACAAATCTTTAATGTGACTCGGGAATAACGAGTCGTCTCGTGGGAGTGATTCATTCAGTCGCGCATGTGCAGCAACATCCTATAGTTTCTGTATTGGGATTATTGATTCACCTGTTTCGAGTCTTTGGGTTTTTCGAGTCGTTCGTTCATCACGTCACAGCCCCAGTTAACATTACGGGGTTGTCACGTGATGAACGAATGACTGGAAGTTCGAACCCGAAGACTTGAGAGATGAACTAATCAATTCTGTTTCTGGCTCAGGCTGCGTAGGTTAATCCTATGGGGCGTTAACCTGATGAATGAACGACTCGAACCTGAAAACTTGTCAGATAAGAGGCGCGGTGAGCGAATCATAGATTAAAGACGCAGGTAAACAATGAATTAATCTTTTCTGTTTCTTATAGCACTATAGTTTTGTCTTGTTTGTAGTGTGATCAGTGTGTGTGGAAGCAGTAGATGTGTTAGGGAGCTAACAGGTAATGTTTTTATTATATTTTGCTGAAATGAACGAGATGAAGTTTGCGTACAAGTTTGTGAATTAAACACAAAATGTCAGGTAAATTGCAATTCTCTGACTTGGGAACAAAAAAAGTAAATTTGCATAACTTGACAAAGACGGAGGGGGATATTGCTGATGTTTTTATTGCTCGATTTCATCAGGCTGTTACCAGGTGACAACATTCTCTCAGCCAAAAGCTAAAATGGGGGAACATTTCAAGGAGTAAAAATGCTTGCATTTGGGGAAGCATGCTGAGCTTGAAGCGGCGCTGGAAATGTACTTTTCATCTTTCAATGTACTTTTTTCAAGACCAGGCGTAGTGTAGCAGATCAAGTTATTTGTGGTGAAAGTGCAGGGGTCTTTACTTTTTACTTCATTATGATAGCTTGCCAACCCCACCTCTCACCAAATTTAGGGCCTGGATCAATAGGGGCGAGTTAATAAGGTTTGAGTGTAGTAGTTAAAGTAGCTCAGCCTTATATACTCCTCAAGCAGTATAACTCACAGAGCAATAATAGAGTACATAAGACATAACATCACCTATTCTTTGTTGTATCACTCACAACAGATCATCAAACTGCTTCTGGAAGCAAAATCAATGCAATAGGAGTTCTTTGAAATGTGACAGACAAGTTTCTGATCATTATGTGCAAAGCTAAGCATTTCCTGCAATGAAGCAAAGCCACAGTTGATCTGTATGGTGTGGAAGATTTATTGAAAAGCCAATTTTGAGCCACATCCAATCTCATCCAACATGACGTCACAAATGCTCATTTTACTGAATTGCCCAATATTCCCACAGAAAACCTCCTGCTTCATACTGATGCCCATTTTGGAAAATGATTTCTAACAAGCTCATAAAGCTTGTTGACAATATAGACTGACAATATAAACAATAGCTGACAATATAGACAATTTAAGTCACCATTGTCTTTTAATGTTGGGTGGAGGTTTGTGAATTAAAACATTTTTGACAGAAGTATGTTAATAACTGTGAAATTCACAACACAAAGATTCACACACTCTTAGATAGCAATTTTCCTTGGTTACATAAAAAAGATGGTAAAAATATTAGCTAAGAAGAGACGACAGGTTTGTTGAGTAAATTACACATTTTGTGAGTTTAAATATTCAAGGTTTCCAATTCAAAGAACCAATCAGAAAATCATTTTTGAGTGTTTGGGTTGAAAAAGCAAAGGAAGAATTAAAAATATAACTCTGAAATGAGTTGCATGCTTGTCTGGGAGAGCAGAATAAAAATCAGGGAAGGGAAAAGCCCATCCAGTCCCTAATTAGCATCAACCCTGCTCGCTTTTGTGGTTTTAGACACTGTATGACATACTACTTACAAAACAACAGAATTCAGGCTTCAGGATGGCTGCTGCTTCTGTTTTTAGCCCTATGACATGACTTTTTCCATTTTTAATAGCAACAGTACAGTAAAAGCCATACAGTGTAAGAAACCACATAAACAAGTCAGAGGCAACACCTCAGTGAGGTTTGAAGTGTATGATTTAGCCATGTAATTTCCTCTGGTTTCTATAAGGTTCCAGTACAAAACTAAATGAACAAACTTTGGACAGAAAACATGTCTAGGCTGTGGGACTTGCTGCTTGGGTAAAGTGAAATTAGACATTTTCACCAAACTTCTTTATCCTTTTGTAAGTTATATTGAATTTTCAGAGTCTGTTTTCAGAACGAGACCCTGACTGAAACCTAGAGGCATGCCCAACAAACCTTTCTGCCCCCTTCTTGGCTAGGAGGTGGCACAGTGAAAGGGGAACTAGTTAAGGTGTGTCACTGAAATGAGGTTTTGGAGTGGATTTTAACCAAAGAAATTTCAGAACTTCAAATGCAGGAACGGTTGAGGGCACACACCCAGAACCACAAACAGCCCACCGCAGGGTGCTCTCTCGATGCAAGTAAAATCTAGCACAATCTACACCCATTGCAGACCTAAACTGTATGAGCTCATACAGAAAGTGGCATATACACAGGCACACCCTCTTTACCACCTCTGAAGGGACTTCCTGTACCTCATTTTTCATTTCTAAAATTACTCTAAAATAAGAAACCTTACAGACTTGCAGACTTTATTGTTGAATACAGTATATATATATATATATATCATTATCTATGAATGATGAAAATATATATATATATATATATATATATATACAATCTTAAGGAACTGAAGGCCATTGTGTAAAATCTGATAAATATTCAATCTATTGATGAAGATTTGATGAATTATAGTTACATTTATGTGGAATTATAAAATTATGTGGCTATAACACCATGATATTACACATAAATGCATTCTAATGAATTATCAACAAAGCAAGTAAGAATTTATGTATTATAAAATGTAAACACAGATAAAAGTATATCAGTATATACTTCTGCAACTGTGGATTCCTAGTAGTTGTAGAGTCTTCAAAAAGATTAGAATGATTTAATACTACAAAGTATTAAATACTACTTGTACTCAGTTCAGTAGGAACAATGAGGTACAGTATTTAAACTGTGATTAAATCTATGCAGTGTGAAAGTAAACACAAAATGTAGTTTTTAAGTGATGGATTTTATTATTAAGGGAGAAAAAAATCAAACATACATTGCTCTGTGTGACAAAGTGATTGCCCCCTAAACCTAATAACTGGTTGGGCCCTTAGCAGCAACAACTGCAATCAAGCATTTGCGAGTCTTTTAAAGCTGTGTAGGAATTTTGGCCCAAACTCATCTTTATAGAGTTGTAGTTCAGCCACATTGTAGGGTTTTTGAGCCTGAACTGCCTTTTTAAGGTCATGTCACAGCATCTCAATAGGATTCAGATCAGGTCTTTGACTAGGCCACTCCAAAGTCTTCATATTGTTTTCTTCAGCCAATCAGAGGTGAACTTGCTGGTGTGTTTTAGATCATTTGGATCATTGACCCAAGTTTGTTTCTGCTTGAGGTCATGACCAGATATCCAGACATTCTCCTTCAGGAGTTTCTGGTAGACAGCAGGATTCATGGTTCCTTTTATCACAGCAAGCCTTTTATCTTGATGCAGCAAAACATTTTACTGTTGGTATGATGTTCTTTTTCTGAAATGCAGTGTTACTTCTGCGCCAGATGTAGTCGTCGATGCACTTTTGGGGTAATTCAGTCAGCCGGGTCCCTCCTGGGAAGGTTCAACACAGTTCCATGTTTTCATCATTCATAGATAATGGCTCTCACTTTGGTTCGCTGAGCTTTAGAAATGACTTCATAAACTTTTCTAGACTGATCTATCTCAATTACTTGAATTCTCATGTGTTCCTGAATTTCTTTGGATCTAAGCATGATGTCTAGCTTTTGATGATCTTTTATTCTAGGCAGATTTCTTGATTGAGAACAGGTGTGGTAGTAATCAGATACAGATATTGAACTCAGGTGTGATGAATAACTGTTATGTTTTAACAGGGGGGCAATCGCATTGTGACATAGGGCTATATCAGTTTTATTTCCTACATTCATAATAAAATCCTTCACTTAAAAACTTTTAAAAACTTTACTTGTGTTGTCCTTGACTAAAATTTAAATTATTCTCATTAGTTTTTAGTCAAAGGGGGCCTGTAATTGCAAACTACAAAATGTACATATACAGCAAGTTGAGCTGATAAAATGGACAGAGTATTAATACAAGGTAGCAGATAAGTCTATTCCAAATCTACAGCAGTCTATAGTGTGAAAATATATATCACTCTTGAGTCTCCAGAAGGAGAATTCTCTTGAAATTTGCTTTTTACCTTTTTCCCCGCTTGACAAATGTGATTAATGGGAGGCCAAAAGTTAATGGTACTGCTAAATATCTTATTGCAACCGTATATCTGTGGTAACTGTGCTCAGATCAACAATTCAGAGAATGAGTGACTCAAATGACCAAAATAACTCAGGCCACAATACGCTAAAAGTAAATGTTAGCTAGGTACCGTACCTCACTTTGACTCCTTCCACTGATTTAGAAAGGAAAAATATTTATTTTGTGCTAAATAAAGATAGAATCATGTTATTCCTTATTATGTGTTTTGCTGGATATGCCAGTAAAACAACTTTTAAGAATCTTTGCTGGTCAATTTATGCATTCCTAAATACTAACACCCAATAGATCAAGATTAGGCAATTAGTCAGTACTGGTTAAATTTTACAGGGATGCTGGTCATTGTAGTGAGAGCACATTGATGAACAGGAATTCAGTATAATTCACATCAGTGAAGCAATACTGTACCACAGAATACCACAGGAGAAGAGAAAAGACACATTAAATAAATAAATATTTTAAATATTTATTACAGTCTAATAATAAACATCTGGATTCAACAGTTAACCCAAGAATACTTGTGAATAAACTGTTTAACTGCCTGATGCAAAATTCAAGTGATCTTACAAGCACAGGCTGTTTAATGCAAATGCTGTAACAGTCGTCACATGGGGCAAAATATAAATATGATGTAATGTAGCTAGTCCAAATTTCCACCCAGTTCAGTCATGGCACCACAACATCCTTTCCAGTGTCACTGTACAGGCATGGAGGCAAACACTAACACTAACACTAAATGTCAGACAAACCAACTGTGTACCCTTGGACTGTTTTTAAAATGTGTGAAAATAATTACCTATTACAAGACAAATTTTAATGCACAATTACTGTTTAAAAGCTACATTTAACATATTGAGGGGAGAGCATTCTGTGCAAAAGTTCTGCCACATTTAATTTATTAATTTGTAGTTTTTATATGTTAAACTCATCCAAAAGAAATAATTTGAATGTACAAACTAGATAAAACATAACTGTTTTTACATATAGGAGCAAGGTGGGTGATATGGCACATAGAAAATACTCTAATACTTTAAATTAGACCTGAAGATAATCTCATGATATACAAATAATAATAAAAACTTTATTCATAGGGCAATATTTAAACAGATGTTTATATATGGGTAAGATAAGTACCAAACACGTCATCAATTTTCTAAGTAAATATATTTCTAAAGGTGCTATTGACATGAAATTCTCACCATATGTCAGTAATAACCCATCCAATGCACACATGCAAACAAATCAAACCATGGATGTCCATACGTCAAGTTTTGTGTAATAAAATGGAATGACACAGGGTAAAGGTATTGAACACGTCATTGGTTACAGAAGAATTTCTAAACTACTGAAGGTTCCAGTGGCCACTGATGGGGCCATAATCTGGAAATGGAAAGAACATAATTTCACCATAAACAGGCCGCAACCAGGTGCCCCCGCAAGATTTTAGACAAAGGAGTGAAAATAATTATCAGAATAGTTGTCTAAGTGCCAAGGACCACTTGTGGAAGGCTTAAGAAAGACCTGGAATTAGCAGGTACAACTGTTTCAAAGAAAACAATAAGTAATGCACTCAGCCACCATGGCCTGTACGCACACTCACCATGCAAGACACCATTGCTAAAGAAAAGCATGTTGAAGCATGGCCAATATATAGACAAGACTGTAAAATTCTGTGAAACATTCTTGATAAAAATCTGCTACCATCGTCCAGGATGATAAAGGTGGACATTTCATAGACGATCATTCTAAATACACAGCCAAGGAAACTCTCGATTGGTTTCAAAGAAAGAAAAGAAAGTTGCTAGAATGGCCCAGCCAATCACCTGACCTGAATCCTATAGAAAATCTATGGAATAAAGTAAAGCTCAGAGTTTATAGAAGGGACCCACAGAACCTTCTGGATTTGAAAGATTTGTGTGGAAGAATGGGCCAAAATCACACCTGAGCAATGCATGTGACATTGCTTGATATCTGGTCACATCAATAGCAGCTTTAGAAAAATATTTACTTAGAAAATTGATGACATTTTATTTTGGATACAATTTTATGATACATCTCTTGAGCGTCCTAGAATTACCCAATACCCAAGATGTACCCAGAGAAGTGCACCAAAACATCTTTTTTTAATTAATGATAAAACATAATCATAATACCCACCCAGATTCAGAAATCTTGTGTGCAAGAGTGGGAGTTGGTGGGAGATTGATCTCTCAGTGTCTAGGATTCCAAAACATTATGTTGATTAACACCCATCTATTAGCTGACAGATATAACAATTTAACTATTTTTTTTCTGATATATAGTTCTCTTATATTGTCACAGAACAGTTTAATTATACACTAAATGAACAGTGTTCTCCAAGCATGTTGAGCTGTCCATTGATGTTGTGTTAGATAGATTTAATCATTAAAATCTAATACAACATCAATGGACGTCTCAACATGCTTGGAGGAGAACACTGTTTTGTTTTTTAGGAGGAGGCATTTATTAATCAGGATCAGAATCAAATTCAGTTTATTGGCCAAGTAACACAAGGAATTTGTTTTCCGGCCGATGTTGTCTCCTTAGTAGTTGAGCAAATAAGACATTAAATAAATACATTACAAACAATTAACACCAAACAACAGACAAAATATGACACATATACAGTATGGTGTATTAACCCAACGATAAGCTGGGGCTTATAGATCAATATTATAAATCTGCGGATTGGGTGTGGCTTGTTTAAATGGGAGGGCCTATCTAAAAACATGAAAACACATTAGCTAAAAGTATAATTCAGTGTACTGTTTTCTGCAGGAAAAAACAGTTTGAGAAGCAACACAAAGCAAAGACAGATCAATGATGTTTTGTCACTTAATCCAGTCTCTCTTAAACTCTTTCAGCCCTTTGCTGGTATACAATGCAAGCTGGAAAAAGCTCAAATGAACAGAAATAAAAGAAACAAAAGTGTATTGTTGGCTGTGATAAGATGAGTTTTTAATTTTTGTTTGAACAACTGGAGGGTGGGGGTACTGCAATACAGCGCTGTCAATCATCCATCTACATGTAAATTCTTCTGTAAAACATTAGCAACCCTTAAATGCAAAAATTATTAGGGATACCTTTCTATGAATTATATTGAAGACAATGCTTTATGCAAGCAACCACATGGAGCTTAAATTCTGCAGCATAGTTCTTGCATTGAGGCATGATATTGGTAAGTTCAAAATGTTTATAAATGTAATTGTTCATGCTCAACTACAGTATAATGCCACTACTGGTATAGAGCTGCAAAGGCCTCAAGGGGCCAAGTAAGATGCTTTTACTTCAGATCAGTAAATTCAGTAACGCTGCAGCTAATAACATCTTATCTTACAGTTTTAAAACATAAACAAGCATTTTCTGCAGCTTATACAAGGGGGTGGCCTATAAGGTGGTGTGGCCTATTGTTGGGGAAATACAGTACACAATATACTGTGTACTTGTGCAGTGAAGTACAATATACAGTATACAATATGCATTACCATATAGAATGTATGTAGTTATACATAGAATATTTACTTTTGTACACATGTTTATATACAATGTACAATGATAGTATACAATATACTGTGTACTTGTGCAGTGAAGTACAATATACAGTATACAATATGCATTACCATATAGAATGTATGTAGT
>JBBIGC010000131.1:4222873-4236889 GCA_037576955.1 Lepidarchus adonis | reverse complement strand
ACACACACACACACACACACACACACACACACACACACACACACACACACACACACACACACACACACACAGTAACTTTTTTATATCTCCAAGCTGTTTACAGTTCTCAGATCAGCTACGAGTTTACATGAGCAGGGACAAAAGGCCTGGTCACAAAGAGCAAGAAACTATTGTCAAACCAGATATTCATGTTCCACCATGATCCGGACTTTGAGCAGCTAAAATGTGGCTTCTCTTCACTGCTTAGTGCAACAACACAGATTCCTCAAGTGATTGCAAGTAAACAGATTCAATATAGCATCTTCAATTGTTCTGTCCACTACCTCTCAAGTCAGAAATGACTAATACACTCCATATGCTATATACATCATTATGTTTGCTACTGCACTCATAAATGTGCCATAAATTCACTGTAATTACCCATTTTAATGAACAATTTTATTATTACATTCTAAATGTTTCCCTTTTTTTTTTTTTTACAGAAAGTTACTTTCCAATTAGAGTGGTATTTATACACCTATTTTATTTTTTACAGCTTCCTAGCTTCCAGCAAGTAAACTACTATAAACATTTGTTCATGATTGTTATTATCATTATATACAATGTTTGTCTGAGCATACCATTGATTATTATTATTTAAAGAACACTAGACTTCTGCATGTTTTATTACAAATCATGCCTATTTGGTTCTGTTTAATTTGATTTAGTGAAGCTGATTTATTTAAACTTTTCATAGCAACTATCAGACTAGTGTCTTTTGTCATGTCAAACTAACTTGAATATAATGTAGCATGAAAATGTGTTTTAAAAATATAAATCTCAAAATTGCCGATCCATGTGTGTAACAAACTGGTGTTCTCAAACTGTTGAATGGTGAAGAAAGAATCTAGTGAATGCAAGACTAAGCTAACAAAATGTGATGTTGTGAGCTGTCTTAAAGCACAGTGTAGATCTTCACTGAGGTAACACATTCTCACTCTCAGAAAATGTCATTGTGCCACAGGGAATTCTTTGAGTGATGCCACTTTTGATTAGCAAAAGATCCTTTACATTTTGGTCAATTATATGTGTAAGTGTATAAAGCCTTTTTAAATGTGAAGAATAATGGACAGGTTCCAGCAAGAGTACAAAAACTGGAGAAGAACATTTACATTATTCTTTAAATGGTTCTTCACATGCACAGAACGTTTATCCATTGTTTTTAGAAACTAAAAGCTGTTTTTTTCTTGTTCTGATTCCTAGCTCTGGTCTTACCCTTACACTTTTATGTTTACACACTCAGTTCAAGTCAAGAACAGGTGGCTAATGAACTGGTCAGTTGGATCAGGTGTGTTGGTAACAGGGAAAAGGCTAAAATGTGAAGGGCAATGTTGCTTCAGGAGCAGGCTTGTTCTAAGGCATTACTCAAAGAACCAATTATTTAAGAGTATGAGTGTTAACTGAAGTGGGTTTGAGTATTGCTCATAATATCCAACTTTGTTAGCTGGAAATTTTTACACTACTGTTTAAAATAGTCATGAGTCAAAGATGGAATATCATATAATTTATTATACACTCATGAACAAAATAGATAAATATATTCTATCTTAAAGCAGATAACATCTTAAAAATGATTGTAACTCAATACAGTGTATTGAATATAACTCCTTTAACTTGGGAAACTAAATCTTTGCCTTTTGGAAATGTGTTTACATACATTTAACTCAAAGTAGCACCTAAACAATGTAAAAGGTTCAAAACGCACAATGTCCATACAGTCAATAAATGGAAATTAATCGGCAAGAGCAGCCAGTGTATAAACTCACAGTTCACACAATGTCACAAAACCATTTTCCTTTAGCCCAATAAATTTGCAGAAATGTTAGAAGGAGAATCTTAACGCAAACTAAATACAGGGCAGCCTGTTAACACAGCTCATTTGCATTCCGTGTCCAAATCTTAAATGCAAGTAGCAAAAACAGCCTGATTAATTCTAAAGGATAAAGAGAAGGTTCAAATAGAAAACAAATAGGCCTTTAATTTCTTCTTGTCGTGCCCTCAAATAATGAATACTGAATAAATAATCTAGTTACTAGTTTGCTAGAATCTACTTTGCTGTAGTATATTTGTACATTTTGGGTGTTTTTATGATGTGCTTGTTTGAGTGGCATGGCCATGTATTTGAGAAGGTATTTTGATGGTGAGACGGCCTCACTTCTGGAGCACGTAGATCTAAGCCACATTCACCAGTTCGACTGCACACAGTCTCTTCTGCCTATGAGGAATTCAGGCGCTAGTCAAGTGGCAGGGAGGGGCTGTACAGGTGATTGGAGGAGGGCTGGGGGGATGAATCTGCTCTAGTCTGTAATTATGAAGGAAGCCATAAGATCACTATTTCCCTTGTATATTTTTGCAGGTGTGTAAGGAAGTGTGCCTGGGACCCTGTGTATATAAGGCTTTATGTGTCAAGCTGTGTGTGTGTGTGCATGAAAGTTGAACATCTGCTCTTAGAAGCCTTTTGTAAGTGCATATATGTGTGTGTGTGTGTGTGTGTGTGCGTGCGCATGTTAGGGTTGCTTTTAATGTCTATGCAGTAAATGTGTGGTGTGTCTGCATTTTTGTGTGTGTGTTTTTATACCCAGGAGTGTGAATGCTCCTCTGTGGTAGAGCTACTGTAATGAGAGCCGTCTATTAGCCTCTGATGGCCTGATTAAATAAACCGTGTTCTTCTGAAATGGCCAGCCCGACTGGGGCACCCGTCTCATTTGTTTGCCTAAATCTGATTTCTTGTCTGATTACTCTACGTAACGAACCATAGCCGCAATCAGAGTGGCCATCGCACAACGATTCTGTTCATCAAGCAACTGCTGTCCCCTGAAATATATGGAGAAATAACACAGACTTGAATAAACTTCAGCTCCATTTCATTCATCTTTAAAGTGGCAGTTCGGTGAAAAATTAGATTTGCGCAAATTTGCCGCTTGTTCTGAATGAAGTAAGTCAGCCAAAGCTGGTTTACCTCTTTGCTTCTTTTTACTCAATCTCAATGGAGTTAAAAGGCTAATGTAGCTGGCAAGTACATATTTTCAGTATGTCTTTTATAAATATTACTCCAGGGAAAGTTCTCCATATTTCTGTATTTCTCAGTATACGTTACGTTCATCTACTTCATTACCTGAGCCCAAAGATAACTGAACTCATCTTAGTTTGATGAGTTTAGGGTAAATGTTAAACTCAGTGTGGGAAGGCAAAGACACAATGTAATTAGTTTGGCACTAATATAACCCTAGAACCCCACAGACAGGCTAGCAGAATTGAACATTATTACAGTCTTTCTGGTCAAAACAGGCAGCGAAATGCATATTCCTTATTAATTATTTCCAGGCTGGTGTTGTGATTCAGTTTGGTAGTTTCTTACATAGCACCTAAACCAGTGTTTGATGCGAGCCATAACTCTTAACCTAAGAATGTATTCCTCTGTCTATTTTTCATATTTCACAGTTGTATTTTTGCAGCTTAGCATTGTCATCAGGGGGCAGGAACATTGGCTGATTCATTTGCATTTGTGGCTTCGTACTTTAGTAGTGATGCCATGAAGCACACTTTTAGTGATGTTGAGCTAGAGTGGGCAATATACATACTGATCTGATTACAAAATGATGCTATTTGGACAGATTGAAAAGAAGTCTTGAACAAGGCAAAATAATTCAGAACGCAGTGATGCATTTAGGATGGCTCCAAAAATCCAATATGCCAAGCTCCAGCTTCTATAAAATGTTTTTACATCATCACCTCACAGAACAAAATGGATGCCCATAGTAACGTCTTCACACTTTGCCAGTATTACACACTTTGTTAGTATGAATTACATAATTAGAAAATAAAGTTTCAAAGAGTCAAAGTCGGAACCTGCCTATATTTGTGTCTGCATGTAATTAAACTTTATTTATATATTTAAAAATAAAATAAAAGTAGTCTACTAGTTATTTCATAACTAGGTGTGAAATTATGTTCCATACAGCAAACCTATCATTCTGTGTGATGGTATGCACTTGTCTTTAACCCTCATTTTTTTGAAGGGGTAGTAGACTAACGTTAATATAATTAATATTAATATTAATATCAATTACAAACATCACCAAAACTACATTAAGAATGCAAAGATACCACATAAAATAGTAAATAATTTGTTCAAAGTAATTAAATAAGATTTGTAATGTTTTTGCCATGATTGTAGGGTCATGTAACTCAAAGCCATGAGTTCAGATTATTTTCCAAGTGGAAGCTTTTGATTTTCATGAATGCAGCATAATATGTAGACTGTATGATAATCTAGACGATTTCCTGATTATTAAAAATTTTATTAATTAAAACAAATGTAGATAACAACAGTTCAGAATAAACGATCTGTTATCCGTGCAGTGAAGATCAATATTCCAGACAGACAGCAGCAACAACTGCTACTATTCCTACATCTGACAAGCTATTCAGTAGACAGGAAGACTGCTGGGATAGACAGAACAGTAGACTCTCTCCACTATGTCTTTAAAGACTTACAGCAGGGAAATTGCACTAACTTCTACTGATCACTGCCAGAAAGACATCATTGAAATCCATGTCAGGGACATGAACATAAAAGAGCAGTATTGTTTCTAAAGAAAAGTTAAATGTACATTTATTTACACCTGAGGTTAGTGTTTTGAGGAGAAGGAACACTTTCAGTCACAATGCTCTGTTAGCCACACATAATTTCACAGTTGCGCCATTTTCATTTGGTAATGAACATTCCCAAACTGTTTAATCCACATCCCACATATCTCCTATTGTGTATTCTGTTTAATAAACAAATCAAAAATATTCACCTCATATTCCAGGGTTGCCCTTCTCCAGTTCTGACAGGCTGCTGTCTAGCACAGTTTGATGGATCTCCTCCTGGGAGCTCGCTGAACTTTGCTGGACAGAGTTGGTCACCCCTTGCCTGCTCAAAGCTCTAAGATTAAAAAAGGTAATTCACACTTTAAGGGCAGTTATGTGGCTCAAAAGTGGATTTAGATTGACCTGCTTTGTTTGTAAAGTGCATATTTAAGAAAAAAGGGAGAAAAGTTTAACCAATGCTAATTGGTTTACATAAGCCTCCATTACATTAGCCTTGTAGCTCCAGCACAATACCAAAGAAGCAAATTTCAGACACCAAACCGGTCGTGGCAGACCGACTACATTCGGGGTAAGGGAAAGATTGTGTAAACTGGATTTTTGCTTTTTCTTTTAAGGACACTTTTTCTTTATTTAGCCCTTCTTATGGCCTCTCCTCTCCTCTCCTCTCCTCTCTCTTTCTCCACTGAGCTGAAGATCCCATCATGGAACAGAGCTGTCATGGCTTCACCAATGTCACCAAGTACTTTACCCCTCCCTTTGCTTTTTCCAAGCAGTTTCTAGACTCTTTTAAGTGCTCCTCTGTCATTCAAAACAGAGCCCGTCTTAACAATTTATTTGGTTTGTGAAAACTTTGATTGACAGCAGTATTTAAGGACAGGTTGTACACTAGTGTCAAACCCGTTCCACCCTATGCCAAGGAAAAGTGATACATTGTGTGAAGTGCTTGTTGTGACATCGTCATTGGCATTCGCGAGAGACAGACAGAAATAGAAGCTCTCACGCTAGCGTGCGATTACAGGACTATTTATTTGATTCTTCAGATACTCAGAATCATCACTTCAGAACAAGCCATTCTTCGGTGACGGGTGATTAATGGCGCTGGGTTGTTTGTAATGCCAGAGTTGGGTTTATGGGACGTTTGGGTGTGAAGAATGTTTGCTGGGTGCCAGGAGCAACGTGGTCTCAGCTTGGTCTTAATTGATGGAATATGCTGCTCTGCCGGAAGCTGTTTGCCCACCGCTGGCTGAGAATTTCAGCTGTGTCAAGTTTTATCTACCAGTAAAAAGGTTTATGATGGCCTTCTAAAAGAAACGACGGGCGAGTGACAGTGAAGCGCTTTGTGTAATTATGAGGCTGACCAGTGAAGCGAGATGGGTTGTTTATTAATGCTGCCTAGACAAGGCCTGAAGCCCAGGTGAAAGTGCTGGAACAAGAAACCAAGAACAGATGAAAGAAAGATGGACAGCTAGGAAAGCTGGCAGACAGACAGCAAGAGAGAAGGACTATAAGAAAGGATAACAGACAGACCAAAAGGCAGAACAACTGCAGGGCAGAAATACACTCATAAAAGAAAGGGTTCTAAAACTCAGAACATGCTACAGACAACTCTGTGGTTACGGAAATTTTAAATTGTACTTGTGGTAAAGCAGCAGTAGGTAACTTATAAAATAATTTTTTTGTCATATCTGCTACAATTGCCCCTATGTCACAATAAGCTTAGAAAAAAATCTGACTCCTCTGGTTCCACCCAGGGCTCCTAATATAATTCGTTAGAATACACTGTGCCTGACTTGAAAACAACCAATCAGAGCCAGGAGGAGTGTCTGACAGAGTGTCAATCATTCCCACAGCGCTTTCCCTAAAAACCAATTGAAAACCGATGAGTTAATCACATTTTTTGCTTTACCAGCTTTGTAGCGAAAGTAGTAATGATGTTGCATCTCTTTAGTTTGTGTTTAATTTCTTCCCGTGTTCTCCATGCTGTTGACTTGACTGTGATTTCGAGTCTGCGCATGCATGGCAGCTTCCTCCTTTGGACACTGGAGAGGGAAGGGGAGGGACTCGTAAGGGGAGGGACTCGTACTCATTCAAAATTTTCAATAAGACCTTCTTTTGCGATCTTACTACCACTGAAAATATGAGGCAAAAAAAACTATTAAGGGACCCAATGGAAAATATTACAGAATTATCTTCATATCTTCATATATCAAACAGTGTTTATATAAAATATCTAAAAGCTTCAGAATGTCTATATCTGCTGCAAGGAAGTTTAAAACAACCAGAGCTGTAGTGGAATAATGTTTTTTAAGGACAAGAGGAAAATGAATGATTGTTTTACAGAAAATATCTTTCTATGTTAAACATTGTGGAGGGTTGATTACCTTTCTTAAAAAGCTAAAACTGGATAATGGTTGGTTCCTCCATCAGGACAGTGATGCAAAATTTCCGTCCAAATTCAAACCAAAATGTGAAATGACCATTCCTGTTCCCAATCTAAACCCCACTGAAAAAACCTGTAGAGAAGAATCCTGGCGAGAAGTCTTAGATTCTGTAATGTGATTCTCAAATTGCATGCTCTGTATTTTCCAACCACATAAGGCATTATAGGAGAAGACACTGTTATGATGCAAAATGCATTAGTGTGTAAAAATATAAATGTAGTGGTGCTAATTGTCATGACACATTGCTTTGTTAATATATTTAAATATCTGTTTATCTTTGACTACTTTTACCTTAAAAAGATTTTACATTAAAATGATTTTTTATACTATTTAGGAGATACTTGTTCATCTGCCACAAATATGTTTGACTGTTTTACAAAAATTTTGTGATCAATTATACAGAACCATTTATAAGCCCCAGTCCCTAAGTTCAAGTCCCAGTCCCGGGCACCATTGAGGACCCTTGAGCAAGGTACCGTTCCCACTTCACTGCTCCACATGTGCGTGTGTGTTGGGTTAAATGCAGAGAATAAATTTCCCACTTTTGGAACTATAAGGGATAATAAAATAAAAAATGTAAAAATTAAAAAAATTATTCTTTAAAGAACAATAATTTTCTGCCATAGAAAAGATTCATTTAATGTGGCAAAGAACAACTTTCGCATTGAAATTGTTATGGGTTCAGAGTTCTATTAAAAACATAGGCTCTACTGAAGAACTCCTTGAAGAACCATATTGTAGGATGTGCAGGAGTCAAAGCATCGTTCTGAGTAATGTAAAGAACCCTTTTTATTAGGAGTGTCCCATAAGAGGAAAGAACAGAGAGGCTGCATAAAGACAGGCAGACAGTAATAAAGATAGACATGGATTGTAAAGACAGACACAGACAGACTAAGTAAAAGAAATACTGACAGTAAGAAAGAAAGAAAGATGCAGTAATAAAGAAAGACCATAAGAAGGGAGACAACCATCAAGAAAGATAAACAGAAAGTAAGAAAGACAGTAAAACACAAGAAAAAAGACAGTGCAGACAGTAAGTAAGACAGAAAGGAACTAAAATGGCAACAAAGATGAACAGCAAAAAGATATGCAAAAAGAACAAGAGACAGTAAAACAAGTGAAAGAGCAAGAAAGAGGTTAACGATAAAATACAGAGAAGAAGAGAGACAGATGGACACAGGACAACACAGAATAAAAGTAACAAAGTAAGAGAAAGAGTGAGGGACTGATACAGAAGACAGAAAGAAAGAAAGAAAGAAAGAAAGAAAGAAAGAAAGAAAGAAGGCATAATTAAAGAAAAAAACCCTTGTGTGTCTGTGTTAATGATGTGTGGCCTGTGCTCCTGATGCTCAGTCTGCAGTGGTGTGTGTGTTGACCCACCTCGTGACCGCTCCAACCTCACCTAGCCTCAAGGCGTCTCTGCACCGAGCCAAATGTTTCACAGAGTTTAAGCATCTTTGTTCAATTGGATCCACATGCATTTTTATGGGGGTTTATAGCAGACTACGCCACTGTGATTTCACCACTGTCTTATTTGAATGTCTCCCTGGCGAAACATGGACACAAAACACTATTTTCTGAATGTAAATGCAGCCTGTGAATACGTTCTCTGACCTTGAGACGGGAAATAAATATCATTTCATCCGTTTCAAAATAGCAGCAATAACATTTCTTCAACTATTTCAATTCTTCTAAACCTTTAAAGTAGAACTACACTTTATTTTTAGAGCACTTTTTATACATCGAGATTCAGCTCAACATGCTTTACAATATACATAGTTAATATAATTTGTTATATATAATAACTAGATTTTTTAACATTAAATCTTTTAAATAATTTTTTTTATTTATATATATATAGTTAATGTAAAAATCTAGTTATTATTTATAACATATATATATATATATATATATATATACACAGTATATTTATATTAATAAGTAACTTTTGATTTTCTATAGTTTTAACTCAAAATGCTGTTTAACCCTGACTTAATATAAAATAAACATGAGAATGGCAGCATTACTATGGCTGTCTGCCTCATAAATTCACACGTGGGCCTGGGCCGCTGCACTGGATGAGCAGCATTAACAATGTTACTTTCACTTTCAAGCTGAAACAAGCAAATCATTCAATTCAGCAGCAAGCGTGTTCACAAAGATCACAACTCAGCTTGACCACAATTTGCATACTGAGCTCCAAAAAATATTTTTAATTGTAATAGCATTTTTAAAATAAAATAGTTATTACATGTTACCACCAGAAGAAGTAGGATTACAATACTGTGCTGATTTGTATTACTTTGGTTATTACAGGAGAAAACGATTAAACATGTTTTTGCTGGCTGGCAAATGTGTCATCTCAAGCAGCCAGAAGTTCCAGACATTTGGAAGGAGTGGCTAAACTTTTTTTCTTCTTTTCCAACGCCCCCTGGAGATTTTAGTTCAAACTCAGCAGTTTGCTTAGGACATTTCAGCTTTTTATATGAGACACAATAAGAGTGGCTAGATTTACATATATCAGCCGTAAAGGCACAGTAAAAAAAACAGCACGTTTAATTCTAATGCTGTTTATGCATGTGTTTCATGTGTTCTGAATCACTGCGGATCTTGTGCAATAAGGATGTGAGGCATGTGTGTGCACAGGGAGCAGGAGTAGGCAAGTTTTACTCTGGAGTGTTAGAGCAGAAAAGCAGAGTCTGCCAGAGGTCTCCTACCACAAATTATTACTCAGAAAATTCTCAGGTGGAACTTATGATTCTTTCTTTCTTTCTTTCTTTCTTTCTTTCTTTCTTTGTTTCTTTGTTTCTTTCTTCCTTTCTTTCTTTCTTTCTTTCTTTCTTTTTCTTTCTTCCTTTGTTTCTTTCTTTCTTTCTTTCTTTCCTTCTTCCTTTTTTCTTTCTTTCTTTCTTTTTTCTTTTTTCTTTTTTCTTTCTTTCTTTTTTTTCTTTCTTCCTTTTTCTTTCTTTCTTTCTTTCTTTCTTTCTTTCTTTCTTTCTTTCTTTCTTTCTTTCTTTCTTTCTTTCTTTCTTTTCTTTTCGCTCCCTGCAAAACATCCTTTTTTGGAATGGAACAGCTGTGGTTTTGCAAAATAAATGAGCTGGGGTCTTTCTCAGAAGCCTAAAACGCCTCACTCGTCCCGGGTTTGATCTGATACCGCACATCCCGTGAGTGCCCCCCTCCCCCCCATCAACCCGCCCTGTTCCAAGTCTTCAGGCTGTGGTCAGGCACCTCTGAAAGCCGGGGTGTCTTATTGGAATGACAGGCGATGGAAAGCAAATGTGGAAATCTGAAGTAGGGTTAAGGCATAGATTTAAGACTATAGGGTGGAAATATTTGGAGGGAGAGAGCGAGGCAGGAAATGAACCCAAACCGCCGTACCATCCCAAATCCGTCCCAGCACTAGGGCAAGAATGGCTGGCAGAGCCAGGGACAGTGTGGGTGTGTGTGTGTGTGTGTGTGGGAGAGAAGAGAGAGAAAAACTCTGGCCCTCGGCTCTTTCTCTTATTCCCTCCATGACGCCTTGCTTCTTCATCCTTTTCTTTTTGTGTCTTTTTTGTTTGCTTTTCACCGTAGCGCATTTGACTGTGGCCAATTGTGTGATGGCTCAACAGTTAAGACTCAAGTGGTTGTTTTTGCCTCGGGAGAATGCAAGAGTAGCGACACTTGATCCCTGCGAGGTACTTTTCTCTCTTGAAAGAAAGGGATACTCTGCTCCTGGGATACTCTACCCCAAACACGACCCGAGCACCCTTTGCGCTGTGGCAATCTTCAGTGCCTCGGGAGAAGGTGTATCATTAGGTCGATCAATCAAGTGCCCCTGAAGTTACTGCAGACTGAAGATTCCCATCACTGGTCTGGAGTGCACCTGCTTTACACATTTTAATGTTCTTCCATGTTCTAACCCAATGATTCGCTACTGTAGTCCTGCTTCCCAACAAACTTTCACAGTTTCAGTCCTTCTCCAACATACGTGATCCAACTCAACAGGTAATCCTGAAGCTCCTCATGCTAGCACCCTATGCTAACACAAACCAAGGGCTGGAGGACACAGCTTTAAACCATCTGATTACTTGGATCAAGTAGAGAAGAGTGTGGAAAATATGCAGGAAAGGAGATCCAGATCTTGAGCTATAGACACAAAAGGCTTCTTTAGCCTAACAGGGATCTTCCCTCTGTCTACCCACCTCTCTTTCTGTCTTTTTCTCTCCCTCTCTCTCTCTCTCTCTTTTTTTTCTTTCTCGCTCTCACTCTCTTTCTTGGGCTAATAGGCCTCAGCATGCTCTACTAATGATCTGTTGAAAAAGTTTGCTCTGTGTAGGATAAAGAAAGGCCCGAGTCAGTGGTGAAAGCAGAGGTTGGCGGAAAGTCCCAGCCTGGGCTCCTAATCCCTTGCAAACACTGGGCCTGCGGTGGGCTGCCTGCTGTGTGCCCCCCAAGCCCACCAGAGCTGCCAGAGAGAGGGAATGAGCCTGTGTGTGTGTGTGTGTGTGTGTGCCTCAGAGTCAGCCAGGATACAGCAGTAATGAGAGACCATATGTGAATGTACTTACGGGTGTATGCGGTATGGTATGTATATGTATGAGTGTGAGCGTGTGTGCCCCCGGGGCCCAGGGGGCTATGCCAGAGAATGAGCAGAGGGTGTGTGTGTGTGTGTGTGTGTTTGTGTGTGTTTGGAGGGGGAGGAGGGGGTGGGGGGATTTAAAATGAGCTCACTTGGTGCAGCCTGCGCCCCATAAACCCAGCGCAGCCCGCGTAAAAGCCGCTCGGCCGATGTGACTCATTAAAACGCGCCGGCGCCAAGTCTTTTATTAATTCATTATTGTGTTTGGGGAAAATTCTAGGAACACGTATCCCTTTTCAGTTCGCATTTAAACGGCCTGCTCGTGACTCCATTCTGTTTCTCCTCTCCTCTCTTGGTTTTCCACTGTTTATCTCAGCATCTCGTCTGCCCTTGTTCTCTTTTAAGGATCCTGGGATCTGTCTGTCTGTCTCTCATGCTGTTTCTTTCTGTCTGTCTCTCTCTCTCTCACTCTGTCTCTGTCTCTCTCACTCAGTCTTATCATTGGAACTGGTAAGTCTGGATCTGCTATCTGGGATGGCTCAGATGATGTGGGGGAATGGATGCCATACGCCACNNNCCCCCCCCCCCCCCCCCCCCCCCCCCCAACATAAAAGAGTTTAAAAGTGTTACAAAAAAAGGCAAATGTACACAAATTTCTCCTTAACTCAGATGTAGTTAATTAGCCAAGACACGTTTAGTGTGTGAAGCAGCTACCAGAACTACAAGACTGGTGTCAACCAGTATTGGAAATGTATCCTCCATCTCACAATATGCATATCTGTTTATTATCGGAGGTTAATGTTCATGGAAATGTGTCAAACGCTGAGCTACTTCTTCATCGTTTGCCTTTACCTCTGTTCCCAAAACGTGCTGCAGTTTTCCGAGCTCTGACAACGTCTGTGTTCGATTTGAAACAGGCATTTCCTGGACTTGCCTGAGATGTGAGGAAAACACAATTACGTTATTGTCTGTTTGTAATGACTCTGTAATGTCTGTGGATTCGGCCTCGGGACGACTTTCTTCTCCCAGTATTTGGAACTGCTCAAGAGTGTTTGTTCTGGTACGGCGGCCTGAGTCTCCGAGGCACCTGTGTGAACTTCAGCCCATGTGTGCTTTCTTTGAGTGCTGACTTCCAAATGATATCTGTTACATATGGAACAGTTCTATGGGGTCACGGGCGGCGTTGTATAAGCAGGGAGGGAGAGGGCAGTGGGGGAGGAGGGGGGTGGTTGGGGGGTTTGTGGGCAGAGAAAAAGGGGGTGAGGGCACGGTCTTGGCTGGAAAAAAAATTGGGGAGCCTTGAGCGGATGGAAACCAGACCCAGAGAAAAAGAGAGAAAAAGAGAGAGAAAGGTGGGTGGAATTAAAGAGGCAGACAGAGAGAGGGAAGGGAGGAAGAGTGTAAGTCATTAGTATTTAGTATTTCTACAGTGGTTCACACATGAAAATTCAAACAAAGTAAATGACGAATCAAAGCACAATGAACACAGAGCAAAGAAAATTCCGAAAAGAACGTCTAATTGTGCTAGACATGGTCACAACACTAATAGATTAAAGAATGAAGTAAAAGAAAATGTACCCAATTTCTGCCAGATGTGATAACCATTTAACGCTGTGCTATGACTGAATCATTTAAAACTTCAGACTGTGCCAAGTTGTTAAGTAATCTGCAATAGGCTTGTGACTGAAGTAACTGTGCTGGGTTTTGAGTGTGAAACAGTGTATGGCATATTGCAGTGCATGGATGAATATTTACCACACAGTTTAAAAGTAGGAGTAATAGTAGTAGTAACTAACCATTTTCATAGATACGTCAACAGTGTGATCTGTTGTGAACTGTTGGCTGTAAGTAACTGAAAGATGCAGATCCGCTTTCTGGGTTTCAGCAGTGACTTTGAAGAACCGCTGCCAACTAAGGAATTTTGGACTGTTTTGAACTGAGGTTTTTGGACTGTTAATAAAAAGAATATATAACTATAATATAATAACTATAATATAACTATATATATATACCACCTTTAGAATAATGTAAACGATCTCCGCATATTACAGTCCTCTTAGGGGAAGTTGTTAGAACTTGTTAGCTTATTAGCTACATTTGAGCGATCATACCTTCATACGTCAGAAAACGAAAAAATTACCCTGCGTCTGTACAAACTACATCTGCAGTAAGGAAAAGTTTTAAAAAATAATTCCTGTAGAGTTATAGTTACAGATCGATGTCTAAAAGTGGTAGGTGAGTGAGACAGAGGAGGAAAGCCAGGGGGAGGCAAAGAAAGAGAGAGAGAGAGAGAGAGGGCGAGAGAGAGAGAGAGAGAGAGAGAGAGAGAGAGAGAGAGAGAGAGAGAGAAAGAGAGAGGGAGAGAGAGAGAGAGAG
>JBBIGC010000131.1:4136988-4161949 GCA_037576955.1 Lepidarchus adonis | reverse complement strand
AGTACCATGTCATCCATCTGTATCAATAATTGTGCTTTAAATAGGTTAAATCAGTACAGAAAGTAAGTAACTAAAGTATTTTTTGTTTTGGCTCTCCTGTAAAGTTGGTGAAATGTCACTTACGCCCTTGTTACGCCCTTGTTATACATTTCATATACTTCAGCTTGGAGGAATTCCAGCTCAAAACAGACTTGGCTTGGCCATCCTGAAACTTTTCTTTAATAATTCCTTAGTGCTTAGGGTCATTGTCTTACTAAATTACCCACTTGCTTTTCAAATGCATTAATGGGCAGACAGCCTTACATTCCCTTTAGAATTTACTGATTTCATTTGAAACAAACAAACAAACAAACAAACTGAAAAACAAATTACAATAACAACATTTTATTATTGAAACCCACCCAGACCCTTACAGAAGTCTAGAAATATAAGATTAATTGCACAAAAAGAGCAAACACAAACCAAAAAAAGGTGTAATTACTGGAAACAAAGCAAAAAGGGACTTATTGCCATGAACACAGCTGCCCTGAAGAAAAGAGCTTGACTGCAGCTCTCTGAGAGGTCCTAGATATAGTTCTAGATAGGGATAAAGCTTGGGTGCATATTACAGGATCTCTTGGTACTGCAAACAAAAACCAATATGGTATTGCAAATAATCTTGAGCAGTGGTCAACTCACAACAAAAAAAGCTACAAACCACCACAAGGTTCTGTCATGCCTTCATATTCAGAATGCTGACTGCTTATGTCAAACCTGGAGACGTGCAATATTTGGACAACACTTTAAACACAGATGTCTAGGCTAAATTTATATAGGATGAGGCATCATACATGAAGCAAATTTTGTAAAAATCTTCATCTTTCATTTTTAATGACTGCACTCTTATCCTGTATGAACATAAGGCAGATGAATAGCCTACAAAATGTTCAACTAGAACAATGTTCAAATGCAACAGTACAATTAAGAGTAGCACAGCATGGGAGTAAACCAAACAATGCACAGTGAAATATATGACAACCGTTACATAAGTCAAAAGTGAGTGACAAATATGAAATATCCTGTATAAAAAGCTGTAGATGCACGACATTCCAATTCTAAAGCCAAAAGTAAAGCACAAACACCATTAACATCAAATCAGCAGAACTGTCAGTAAGACGCACCTTAAAACCTTCTTAAACGCACTTTTATTTCACAATATGTTGGGGATGTTTGTATTGGAATTTAAAAATGTTTGGACACGTGCCGTGAATCCGCAGGCTAGTGTCACTAAGGCTAAAAAAAGACCAAAAGAGGCACAGCAGCCATAACGTATCATCAAATCACTATTAGCAAAATCTGATTAGAATGACTGAGATGCCTTTGAATCCTAGTTGGGCTGCTGTTTAAGGGAAAACAGCTGGGCATTCCGATGCTAACTATGCTAACAGCTAATGTTTGCTTAAACAGGTATTTTCACTATAAAAAGTTCATTCATGTGTTTCAAAAACGTCCTGCATACATATGTGAACTTTTGCATTAATTTCACAAGCAAATGAGAATTCCACAGAAAAGCATTAAGCTTTGGTTTGATTACGTTTTTACAGTATACAGCTGTGTGCAGACATCTGGGTCTTCTGTTAATTTTTGAAAGTGAAAATAAGGACAAAGCCCATTTTTGCACATTTTAATACATAATATCTTATTTATTAATTTTAATATAAACCTGGCCTATGCAAAAGCTATACCATATTTTGTACTTTTATATTTTACCTCTATTTAATTCCCCCCCAATATGTTAAAGTCAGCTAATAAATAATAGCAATGCACAAAAAAATTAATGAATTATTATATCGGTGCCAATAAACATGGACAGAAATCCATGCAGTGGCTGGAGTTACAAGAAGTGAAACCAGACCTGTTTTATTCTAATAGAATTTTAGTTTTTACTATATTAATGTTATTTATTGTAATGTTATACACTGTTTTCAGGGATGACCAATGACATAGGGATCATAATATCAATATCGGAAGATGTTATTTAAAAAACACAATTCAGCATATAGCAGATGATTAATTGGTTGATATGATTTGATGACATAACAATGATGTAATTATTATTGTTCTACAAAACAGAAGTGATACTGGAATGCTGCTTTAAAACATTTGCATTTTATACATTTTACTGCCTCTGTAACACTACAGAAATAAAAGTCATATTTGTATTTTATAACATGAAAAATTATCACGTATCATGTCCATATTGATGCACCCCTACTAAAAATAGCAAACATTGCCAAATGGAAGTTCCCTCTATATGACGTACTTATTCTAATTAATCAACATTTAATTTTGGGCATGCAGATTTTGCCTCTTAAGGTGGCAAACAAGGATAAAATGGCTATGAGTTATGCCCATCGTTTTCCCATGTTTGAAAGTGATTATTAAAGTAGTGTAGCTTAAAAGTCTTGCTTAAAAGAAAGTACATTTTTCATAGTAGAAAAAAAAATGGCCAAAATTGCAGGAATCTAAAGTGCCGCTCGAGCCTCTTCATACACTTCCGTTATCGTCTCAGGATCAACCTCATAGCCATTCATAAATACACTCTTTCATTCGCGCAATCTCCTTTATGACACCTAGTTTAATAGCAACCTGCTTAGGTGGCTGTTACTTATTTATCAACATTACAAACAAAATATTACTGATGCCAAAGCCTTAAAGTAAAAAGACAAAAGAAACAAAACAAAACTGAAACCTAGGTTAATGTCAGATATAATGTGTTCAAACTTAAAACCAATATAAATATAATAAGCCTCACTGTAGTACTCGGCTAAAATGGCTTTAAAGCATAATTAAAACTAGGCACTAACATAACCTAAATATACAAAGACGTAGTTAATAAAGGTGCACACATACACACACTCACCAAACAATTGTCATACACTCTCCTTAGAGAGGTCCAATAAACTTGTCTTTTGATATGTGTTATGTATTTGTGCAGGTACAAGTGTGAGACTGACTGGTCTAGTAGCTTGTGCATACAGAAAGTGCATATACAGTTTAAAGCAAATTGCATATTCAGACAGTTTGTCAGTATGTTGTTGAGGGCAAGGGTGTTATGGGCAACACGCTTCATCCTGATGCAACGGCAATCGGCTCCTGCAGTTCCACTCCTCACCACAGGGGGCTCTCGGTCAGGTCACTAATGAGAAAAAGAAAAAAGGATGAGGAGTGGTGCATTTCACCACTCACTTTTGCTACATTTGTATTGCTTGTTTTAATGTGGCAATGGACCTGATTCACCAATGACTTTTCAAGTTTATTCTTTAAATTGTACCTGAGAAATGTGATAAGAAATTTCAACATCAGATTCACATAGCAGTAAATATATCACTGGGTGAGTAGATTTAAGGTGCAGAAAAATGCCTAAATTCTGTTTATTTATTGTGTTATCAGTCATCGACTATTGCATGGCAGGATTTCAGAGTAACAGCTGATGTAAACTGAACTATTAGTGCAGTGTTCATAATGTTTTGTAAAATAATACAAATAATTAAACAATATAAATGATCAAAATTATTGTATTTTACATGACATTATAGTATACAGCTGAAGAACTGAAGAAGCCATAACCAGTTATTCTGCACAAACATGCAAAACACGTGTGTTTAGATTTGCCTTGTGCTTCTGACCATGTATAAGACAAATCCCAAACAAGAAAACAATGGTTTTAAGAAGAAATGTATTCTTAAGAATGATTGGAGAAAGGGGCAGAATGTGTTTTAAGTCATTTGTGCTGGAAACTATGCATTTGCTTCCATTTATCTGTCTGTATATTTATAGAATTTATTTCTATTTGTTATGTACCAAATGTATACTTAAGCAGTTTGTGCAAAAGCTACATTCAAGTGTACAAATTCAGGTTCTCAAAATATATCTCAAAAGAATATTTAAAAAAAAACCTCACTGTTTTGTTAAGGCATGATTGTTGCAATTGTACTTCAATTTGAATAGTGACCACAAAAAATCTTGAATATTATTTCCTTCAAACTACTTCATAACTTGTTTACTTCCAGGCTTAAAATGCAAAAAAACAACAACAGATTTTCAAACTAGTCACAGACCTCGATGCAATAGATTCTTTTATTTCTAACACTTACTGTTAATATATGCCCCACGATTTTACATTCTATGTCTAAATTCCATGCTAATATTTATTCATTTTATTAATTAATTTGCATATATTACATTTTATTTGAAATTCAAATATGAGTTTAAAATGTGCTTGATAAATAAACTTTAGTTCATATTTGCTGTTGTGAAAAGAATACTGTTTGGAGGGGAAAATTCGATATTTACATATAACAATTTTGCACAGACACCTTAGTTTCGAGTCATTTTGAACTTTTAGAGTCCCCTCTAGCAGAGGTGAGCAGTAACGAAGTACATTTACTGGACTACTGTACTTTTTAGTTTTCTTTAGTTTTTCAGTATCTGTACTTTACTCGAGTAGTCTTTTCTGGGACACTTTTAACTTTCACTTCACTACATTTGTAAGACAATACCATACTTTTAACTTTACTACGTTTATGTCAAGGTCCCCAGTACTTTCAGAGTAACTTCAGATAACGAGTTGATCGTGGAGTCCATCTATCCATCTTCATCCACTTATCCGAAGACAGGTCGCGGGGCAGGATGTACAGGGACGAACAGCCCTTAACAAGGATTCCGGTACCCCGTACTCCCAGAGCCCACTGGCCAAGAAGGCCTGAAAGGATTCTTTCTTCAACTTGATGGCATCCCTCACTGCCAGTGACCACCAATGGGTTCGGGAGTTGCCACCATGACAGGCACAGACCACCTTGCGACCACAGCTCTGGTCAGCCACCTAAGCAATGGAGGCACGGAACATAGTCTGTTCAAACTCAATGTCCCTCATCTCCCTCGGGACGTGGTTAAAGCTTTGCCGGTGGTAAGAGTTTAAGCTTGTCCTGACAGGGGACTCTGCCAGACATTTCCAGCAGACCCTCACAATACGTTTGGGTCTACCAGGCCTGTCCGGCATCCTCCCCCACCAACAAAGCCAACTCACTACCAGGTGGTGATCAGTTGATATCTCCACCCCTCTCTTTACCCGGGTGTCCAAGACATGCGGCCGCAAGTCCAACGACACATCCACAAAGTCGATCATTGATCTGTGGCCTACAGTCTACAGGTTTCTGATATATAACTATTAAAAAACTTTTGAGATATGCTTGCCTGAGCCTAAAGGGTGTGTGAAATTATATAACTCACTAAACACATTAGTTGGAGAGTATAAAATCAAATTTTCCTTTTAATGTCAATATTGAAATCATTTTCACTATATATTATAATAAAGTAATATATTTCATCTTTGGGGGCTAAACGCCTGTGCTGAAATTGCTGCCTACTAATGACTAGTAACCCCCAAGCGGTAAAATAATCAAAAGGTGCCCATGCAACACTGGGACGATTACAATCACCCCTATACATTGTGCAAAAACAATGCTTGGAGTTCTGTATGTCGGTCAAACAGCCCTTTCCTGTCAAAGTAGGCAGCTCTTAGTCAAAAAATCCCACCAGAATTTTGGGTGGAAATCTGGCTTGTGAGACCTAGAGTGAAGTGGTTCATTTATTATGAAGCTGAGGAGAAGAGAAGATTAGGGAGAGAGCAAGAGAGTAGGGGTAAGGAAAGAAAGGGAGAGGAGAGACGAGAGGACGAGTGAGTGATCGAGAGAGTGAATGAAGTGGGAGAGAGATGGTTTTAATGATGCTGAAAATTGGCCGGTGAGCGCTGGCTACCCTTTCGGTAAATCACTGCTATGGCTCGCTGTCAACTTATCTGTCCTTCTGTCCTCCCATTGCAGCACTCCCCCCGATCAGTCGCTCACTCCTCCACTCTCATTCTCTCTCTCGGTCTTACTCTCTCTATCCATATCCCTCTCTCGCCCCTCTCCCTCACTAATTTTATGAGGCGATATTCAAAACTTCCATCTCCGTGCCATATTCCACCTGTCACCATAAATCTTCACCTGAGTGTGTGTGTGTGTGTGTGATATAGTCAGAATGCTTGAGGAGACGATATACAGAGGACTTGTGAGGGCACTGTGTACTTGACAGTGACATGGATGCCTGTGTGGACAAAGTGCACAAACATGACAAGAGTAGAAATGTCCACGAGAAAAGGTGACGGAGAATCTGAATGTGACGGCATGACAGAGATTTTATTGGCTTGTAAGTCTAAGGGTGTGTGTGGGTGTGTGTGTGTGTGTGTGTGTTCACCTAAGAGTATTGTCGCTTTGGTCAGGCAGAAGTAGGGCGGTCTCTTCTCCAGAGCTGTTCCCTCCTGAATGAGCCACTTCATACTCTTCTTCCTGCAAAACATAATACGCATTGAAGAATTAAAGTGACAGTTCTGCCAGTAATCAGATTTACCCCAAACGTAGTAATGAACAGTTTTTCTTCAGTTTTGCACTAGAGCTACAAGGTTAATGCTGCTAACATATGGCAGAAGCTTATGATCAACAAGCATTGAACAAACTGCTTACCAAAGTCATTACATACTTTGAGGGGATTTTAAACCAATTTTCTTCAGTTTTAGTCTTTCCCTTTACTAGCAAAGGACCCCTGATATAATGTGCAGTCACCCAGCTGGGACAGTAAGAACTAGCATGCGCTCCACCGGAGTGTCATGATGTCATCATCGCAGCTTTTCCAACCTCAGCGACTGCAATGTCACTGGACAGCTCAACATGTTTATAGGAGAACATTAACTGCCAATTCTGTTACAGCAGCCATCAGACACCTGCATTGGCAGGCGTCGTGCTGGGGTGGTGGGAGACATCCATCTAGAGAGAACAAGGTCAATTATGCACTCTTGGACTTCACTTGGACTTCACTCACTAGCTAGGGACTCCCACTATAACATGATGTCACCAAGCTGGGACAGTAAGGACTCTCTTATATTATATTAGATAAGGTTTTATATTTTTTATATTTCTTTATATTCTTTATATTTCTTTAGAAGTTTCAAATATTTTGCTCTATTTATTGTTAAGTTTTTTAATGTCTTAAATTGCTTTTTGTTTCGTCAGGGGCGGTCGTGTATACTGTGTATGATTGTGTATGTGACAAATAAAATTTGAATTTTTATACAGATATTTAATATCTATAACAACCGTTTGCTTCATGCCTAAAAACCATAGCAGAATCTAAAAACCAGCATTTGATAAATAGTAAAAAAAAAAAAAAATATCAATATCAATATCAAATAAACTGGTCAATCAGCCTCACCGACTCGGAGCTATGCACGTGTGTGTCATTGCTGGACTGGTGTGGTGAGCAGAGGGGAGCCGGCTGGCTAATGACCACCGTGTGGGAGCCGTGGAGGTGTCGTGGGGAGGGAGGAGGCGTGGCTGGGAGGAGAAGGTCAGGCTGGGGCTGCTCACACAGGCCGTAGTGGCTCAGAGCCCGGGAGGAGTGCGCCGCCTGCAGAGCCTCCGGATTCTCATCCTCCGAGTCTGACAGGGGGCTGTCTGGACGACCTGTACGCCAAACACACATGTGGTCATGTGGGATTCCTGGTCTTCCAGGAGCAGATGTATTTTATGTGCAGTTATGGTACTGTGTGATGATGCTCTATACCGTGAAATGCAAAACATCTGTAAATGTTAGACAGTATCTGAATTTCTTAATTCTTCAGGAAAAATGGTTTAATTCTTTAAGAGCATAGAATAAAGTTGCTTTTTCAATAACAGGACTGCTCAAACTGCATACATGTTGCAGAAGGATTAGGTTACACCAGCAATGCACTGAATGTTTTATATAAAGGGTGCAACATTATTCTCACTCTCTTATTAGCAAAGGGATTTCTTATAATAAATCAACACTGTCTATAATTGTCTATAATACAATATAATAGTATAACTAGACTAACATTGTTAAAGTTATGTTTATGCTTCAGCCTTGGGAATCTCAAATATGCTGTACACTGAATACATTGGATTTGTCAATTACAAAATTTAAGTCAAAATATTAGATGATATATATTTATTTTATACCAAAAATTGTATTTAATAAAATGCAATAAATTATTTTGACTAGATTCATTATGAATGATGATGAGAAAACTTGCAGGCCACAGTGTTAAACAATGTTGCCACTAGAAACACTACTGATCTGATACCAGTTTCAGAGATGGTCTGATCCAACTCTATTAGGCATGGAGAGTGTGACGGAATTATTATCAAAATTACACCGGCAGAGGAAGCTACCTGCATAAAATAGAGAATGGCTCCACACTTTGAAAAAATGCTACATATCTTCAGATGACTGGGTAGAATAAGGAAGAATGTACAAAGTACATGCACAACAACAAGCTATAACATGTGACATGTTTGGTATGTGTGACATGTTAACAGCTTTCTCACGCTATCTGAATGCTATATGAGCTTCACAAGCCAGATAACTTGCAGAGAACACTTGTCAAGTTGGATTGAGGTTCAATCATGTCTCTACCACAAACAAACTGAGAGAACTGGTTCAAACACTGGTTTAATTCAAACTGACAAAAGGCTGCAGGTGGAAAACAACCATTTGATGCTCAAAGTAATAGATCAATCACACATGCTAATGTTGCTAATTAATGAAAGCTAATTGCTATCAGAAAGTATGAGATCATTTGGATAATAGTGATTACCTCCTTTCATTGATTCTTAGCAACATTACTGCTTTAGGAAAAATCAAACTCTAGTTGCTAGCAGACACTGTATGGACTTGTGTTGTGTTGTGTTAAAGCTGAGCTGTATCACGCCGATTCGTGTCCTTTATGAGGCTGTATAGCATGTGTTGCATGACACTGTAATATTACAGGGTTAACTGATACTCACTGCTCTGCAGCAGGGCAGTTGCGCTCCATTTGGATTCACTCAGGGTCTCCAGTCTCTGTTCCAGCTGCCGGATGTACTCAATCAACTCCTACACACGCATGCACACACAAGGTCAAGGAGACGCATGTGACATTAAAACACTGTTAACACTTTCTGTGCTTTAAAGACAGAGACCCCATTGTATTCGAACACTAGATCTTTCACCTGATCCTATGCTTGAATGTCTTTTCTCCTTATTTTGAAAGAAAAGCATGTGTATAGATGAATATATGTAATGCATATGTATAAATGTATAAATGTACTTATTCTAGTGTATATATATTTTAATGTTTCTTTTCTTGGTAAACCAAGTGGGTTCAATTAAATGCAAATTTAATTAAAAAATGATGGTGACAGAGGCAAAGAAAACTCAGAAGGGCACACCATCTTTTCCATCTTTGGATGGTGATGTCATCTTTGTAAACTTATTTTTGTCAAGTCGGCAGCTTAAAGCAACAGCCACTGCTCTCGCTAGTGAGTGGGTAGCACATGTAGCATAAGGAAGTGGCCTCATTCTAGTCGACCAAAGAACACAAGTATCTATGAATACGGTGGGTCAGTCACATTACTTTTAGTAAAACAAACAAAAAAACTTAAAACCCCTAAAACTAAAGAAGGGCGGTCAATCACGTTCTAGGTGAAAATGGGTCAGTCTTTTAAAAAACGGCTTCACAATCAGTCAATCATATTAACAAACACTGTTTAATCAGTAATGTATTAATTACTTAGTAAATGTACATTATTTAGGTAAAAGATAGGTAGGCCCACATACAAGGGTTAAATAAGTTCATGTTTAATGTGTGTTTAGCACGTTATGTGTGTTTAGTGCAGCAGTTTGCCTGCTTCTCATTTTGCAGTTGCTCCTTCTCCTTCTGAGCCACTCTGAGACTAGCCTTTAGCTCCTGCAGCTCCCGCCGAGTCTCGCTCAACTGCACCTGCACCCACACACACCCACACCCAGACACAGAGACACACAGAGCTAAAGGAATAGTTGGTCAAATACCTAATTTAATTTCCCACTTACCCCAGATCAGCCAAGACATGGAGTCCAATTTTTTTTCTTTTGTGTAGCAGTGGCGCTACAGGGCTAACAACACCACAGTGAGTCTGCACCACTTTAATGAACAGTTGAATATATTTCCAGAAAAGATTAGGATGAGTATTGACTAGTGTGTTAGAACATTAGCCCACCCTAAACAGTCAACATCAAATCTCTCCACTCCTGGAAAATGTTTGGAGGAGCATTCCAGTGAAACAAGTGATGAAACATCATAAAAACTGATGTAAAATACTAGATGAATATTACAAGCACATATATTGTGCAAGAACAACACTGCTTGTCTTTCTCGATTTCATGCTTCATCCTATGACTTTACATGAGTGATCCAGCAGGTAATGTGCTCACACTTACCCGGTTGCAGTCTTTCTCTCTTCCAAGCTCCACTTCTGCTTTCTCTCTTTCCATCCTCTGCTCTTGCAGCAGCTCTTCCTTCTGCTGGATCTCATCATTCAGTCTGTCCAAACGCACCCTGTCCATCTGTTCAGACAGCACAAGGCACCATCACCTCACTGAACCATAGCCAGAAAATTCACTTGGGCAGTTCTCCTTTTAGGCTTTTTATGTCCATGTAAGACTAAATTCCACATTTATAAAGATGTAACACATATCCAGGTGGCATTTAAAAAAACAAATGTACACATACATCACAACTTATAATTCTTAAAAATAAAAATAATATAATTCTTTTAAAGTTATCCACAAGTTATCTTGTTATTTACAGCTCTAACACACCTGAGTAACTCGCACAACAGTTTATGTCATCTTGGATATGCAGTTAGTGGCCTTCTGTAGCCACCCTTCATAAAATATAGAAAAAGTCATGCTTCTTCTAAAATCTTTTTAATTTAGAATTTAGGTTGGCAAAGTTATTAGTGCTGTCACCTCACAGCTGAAAGGTACTTGTTTTGATTTACGCTCCAGCAACCCCTTCACAGCCGTCGTTAGGATATATGGCTCAGGCAATGCATGAATGATTTTTTATTAGGGGTGGGCGATATGGCAAAAATATTGCATCATGATACTTTGAGAAATGTTCCTTATATTCAAAACATCACAATGTGTATTTTTCTGTCATTTGTCAAGATGGAACACACAAAAAAGCATCTTAAGTACTGACAATATCATGATACTCGTACTGCATTTATTTTTTAAGTTAATAAATGAACTATTTTATAATAATTTTATTGTTATCGCTAATGTTACTATTTTTCTACAAGGTTGTGTTACTACATTGAAAAGCAATAATAAATAAAATATTCTTTTCAGAAATCAGAATCAGGAAAAACGTTATTATCCCAGAGGAAATTGCTTTAAAAAAATTATATATTTATTATTTTTATAATTTTTTTTATTTTTTTTATTAATAATAATTATTTTCTCTATGTTCGAAGAATGAAAAAGAATAGCATATATGTAACAGAAGACTAACATCACATTTAAAATGTTTATAAATAAAACAAATGTATTAAAGGTTGTTAAAATGGCCACTGACCAGGCTGAGGCTGTGCACACTGTTAAAATAAAGGGTGGATCCATGATCATCCAGCAGTTCTTCTTTTCACATTTTCTCTTCCAACTCACAATGCCTCTGCCCCACATGCCATCTCTTACCTCAGCATTGTGCTGCAGATTTTCTCTCTCCTGGGCATAGCTGGCACGTCCCTCCCGCAGGGCCAGGCTTGTGTCTGCGAGCTGCAGGGTGAGCTGCGCTGCCTGCAGCCTGGCCTGATGCAGCTCAGCCTGAGCACTGTCCCGCTGAGAGACCATGTCCCGTAGCTCTCCCCGCAGTGTCTCCACGCAGCGTTCACTAGCACCAAGACGCTCCTGCACACCACGTAGATCCGCCAAAGCTGCCTCACTTGCTGCCTGCAGCGTGCACACACACACACACGCACACACACACACAGATTCAGTACATTACTCTTTCTTATCTGCCACTTCAGTTGGGCTTTATATTCCCGTGTGAGTAAAGATTGCAGTAAAAATATTTGCAGTAACAGGTTACAATGGCCGATGCAAATTGGGATTTTACCATTAAATTTTAAACAAAATAGAAAACGTAAGTATATATTATTTTTTTCAGTGTTATATTAAAAGGACAAATATTATCATGTTTTTAAATAATTACATAAATTGGGGAAATATGTCCCACATATGCAGTTAAGAGGTTATTTGGCATAATCAAGAAAAGGTATATAAAAAACTGATTACGGGTTATTTAAATGACCCAGGAAGATCCTGAAAGATGAATTTATCTCCCTTATATATCTGATAATTCCACATTTTCATGTTGTAGTAACTATATTACAAAAGCATACTACATTAAACAACAGTTTAACAGCTCATCTGGCTGTAAAAGTTTACTCTCAAACATTTGGCTTCACCACAAATTGTGTACAGACCATTGTTGCATTCCCCGAGTGCTTGAGCAGCAAAGATAAGTACAAGAGCAAAGTATTTCATCGTCTACAAGTTTACAAAACAACCAATGGTAACTTCTAAGCAACTTTCTCAAATTGGCAAATGTTACAGACTTATGCAAATGTTTGGGCACCCCTCAAATAACTGATTTTGGTGATTTTGTAATTGAAAAGATGTTAACACAGTCTCTCTAGGACATGGGAAAAATACACAATATTTTCAGCAAACATTGATGCATAGAAACCTTTTAAAGCATAAATTGAACAAAAATGTATTATGGCAATGTGCAAAAGTTTGGGCACCCTACATAATCAGTACTTATTAACACCTCCTCTGGCAGATATCACAGCTTGCAAACACTTTTTACAGCTAAAAGTCTTTCAATTCTAATATTTGTTTCCCCCCCCCATTCTTCCTGGCAAAAGGCTTCTAGTTCTGTGACATTCTTTGGTCGTCTTGCGTACACAGCTCTTTTAAGATCTACCCACACATTTTCAATGATGTTTAAATCTGGGGACTTTGATTGCCATTCCAAAACTTTTAACTAACATCTCTTGACGTTGTGGATCAGTGATCTTTTGTGATCTTTAGAGAAGCCATCTTCTTTTTAGTTTCAGTTTTTTTTTTTTTTTTTTTTTTACATATGTGACATTTGCTTCCAGAATTTGCTGATATTTAGTGGAATCCATTCTTCCCTCCACCCATGCAATGTTTACTGTGCCACTGGCTGCATCACAAACCCAAAGCATGAGAGATCAAACCCGATGCTTAATGATCAGCAAGGTGTTCTTTTCATCAAATGCTGCTCCTTTTATTCTCCAAACATGTCTTTCCTGATTGTGACCAAAGATTCTATTTTAACTTCATCAGTCCACAGCACTTGTTTCCAAAAAGCATCAGGCTTCTGTAGATGTTGTTACATACTTCGGACGTTGGATTTACGATGAGGACACATAAGCTTTTCTTCTGCTGACTCTTCCATGAAGATCTTGTGGAATGGTGCACCTCAACTCCAGAGTCTGCTAAATCTTTCTGCAGTTTTTTTGCAGTCAAATGGGGATTCTGGTTTGTCTTTCTGACCAGCATACAACATAAAATTGGCACCAGCTGACATCTACTAATGACATTTACTAATGACAGTTGTTGCCATGTATCAGACCTAACGAAATGATTAAGGTCTGAAACCTTGTAAAAAAAAATCTGAGACTTTGGAACTCTTAGGGCGCCCAAACGTTTGCACTGTGAAATAATAATGTTTTTATTTTTGCTCAATTTATGCATTTAACGTTTGCAAAACATTGTGTATTTTTTCCATGTCTTAGAGAGACTGTGTTAACATCTTTTCAATTACAAAAAATCCCCCAAACTTTTGCATACGACTGTATGTTTTACAACTGTAAAAATTCACCTGAACAAAACAGAAAGGAACATCCTTTGTATTTTTTTTTTAT
Organism: Lepidarchus adonis; assembly: GCA_037576955.1. Taxonomy (NCBI): domain Eukaryota; kingdom Metazoa; phylum Chordata; class Actinopteri; order Characiformes; family Lepidarchidae; genus Lepidarchus; species Lepidarchus adonis. The sequence goes on along the minus strand of JBBIGC010000131.1, from coordinate 4,148,093 downwards.
TTTAAATGAGAAGTGCAATGATTGGAGAAAGAGTAGCACAGCATTCTAGAATAAGAAATGTATTGCATGATGAAACATGGTGGTGACGGTTTAAGCCTGTTTTTCTCCATCAGGGACAGGATAGCCTGTCCATCATTGACTGAACAAGGAATTCTGAAATGGAATATTTTTTTGAACAGAATATGTTACACCTAGAAAACCAGGACCCTAAGCACATAAGCCATTCCACCAATTAGTGGTTAAAGAACAATAAAAGTCATGTTTTGGAATGGCCAAGTCTTGACCTTAAAATGAAATAGTTGATTTAAAACCCCAAGTCTTGACCTTAGCCCATTAGAAATGTTTTGGAAGGACCTGAAACCAGTCAATCATGTGAGGAAACCCACACAGCACAGGTTCCCTTATTTTGACACTCACTGATACATAATACTGGATTACTAAATAAATATTTTGCCTCATTTGTTTAAGTCTAGAGTTTTCTTGATCTATTTTTATGACTAATGTAAAAATGTTAATGCAGGAATATAGAACATTCAAAAAGGTTCACAAACTAAGCTTTTGTGTGGGTGTACTTATGTGTGTGTGTGTGTGTGTGTGTGTGTGTGTGTTGAGATGTACCTCCTTCCTGTGTGCATTGTTGAGTTTGTGTGTGAGCGTAGTGATGGTGTCTCGCAGCTGCAGTGCATGTGTGTCTCTCTGGGCCAGTGAGCTCCTCAGACCCTGGAACTCTGTAGACAGACTATGCAGCTCTTTCTCCGTCTGCTCCAGCTTTAGCTAATATATCACAACACAAAACACAGCATGTTCACACACAGTAACATTTACCTTTTCAATCATTTCTGTGACTATGTTATCCATATATATATTTATAAGTATCCATAATTATATATAAGTGTCTTTGTAAATAAAAAACCTGCATTTGTCCCCTGTCCTACAGCTGAATTTACTTCAATACATTAGCTTATGATTAATCTGCTGTAGATTCACAGTCCTTGTAGATTATTGGTGTTCTGTCTTGATTGCAAATGTTGTATCTCGTTTGGGATAAATGTGTGTGCTAAATAAAAAAATAAATGTAAATGCATCTTAAAGAACATTTTGTTTATTGCATATTAGTGACCCTTAGTGCCATGTATATGAACACACACTCACAGAAACACACACACAGATCTACAGTGGGACAAAAAAGTATTTGGCAGCCGATTCTGCAAGTTGTCCCACTTAAAAAGGCGAGAGGTCTGTAATGTTCATCATAGTTTCACTTCAACTGTGAGAGACAGAATGTAAAAAAAAAAAATCCAGGAAATCACATTGTAAGATTTTTAAAGAATTTATTTGTCCCGTCCCCTTTGCAGAAAAGCAGCCCCAAAGCATTATGCTTCCACCCCCATGCTTCACAGTGGTTAAGGTGTTCTTGAGATGCAACTCTGCATTCTTCTGCCCAGGTCGAGGGATATTGTCAGTGACCTTGTATTTATTACATTTTCTAATACTTGCTCCAACAATTGATCTCTTCTCACCAAGCTGCTGCCTATTGTAGATTGGCTCATCTCAGTCTTGTGCATGTGTACAATCTTACCCCTGGTGTCATTAGACAGCTCTCTGGTCTTTGCCATGGTGGAGGTTGGAGTCTGACTGTTTGAAGGTGTGGACAGGTGTATACAGATAACGAGTTTAAACAGGTGCCATTGCTACAGGTAATGAGTGGAGAAGAAAAGAGCTTCTTAAATAATTAACAGGTCTGTGATGGCCAGAATTCTTGCTTGTTTGTAAGTGCTAAATACTTATTTTCTGCACAATTATAAAATAAATTCTTTTAAAATCATACAATGTGATTTCCTGCATTTTTTAACATTCTGTCTCTCACAGTTGAAGTGAACCTATGATGAACATTACATTTTAAAAAGGAACTGAAATTAGAACCATTGCCCTGAAGGGGTGTACTTGGTCTAGAACTATGTTGAGGTGGTATGTGTCAAAGTAACAAACATGTCAATGTTGGGTAGGTAAGCCTGAAGGGAAGAGAAATGAGAGAGCAGTGATTTTCCTTGGTGTGTACTCTCAGAGAGAGAGCACATTGGGATCCTTCTGCTTAAATTGACCCTTGTGGCCCATGACTGTGTTCTTTGTAATTGATTCTGCTGTGGCTACTCAGTTCCTGGACGATTTAGTGCTCTCATCATGGCTACCCTGCTCCAGGTTACTCTTATAATATGCATAAAAATAAATAAATACATAAATAAATAGATAAAAAGTCACATGGATAATGTGAGTACACCCTTATATACATGACACATAAAAATACTAACATTCTAAAATTATAATTAGGCATTTCAGATTATGTTGCATTGATTAGGTCATCTTGCAGGTTGAACCTCTCTTATTTAAACCTGACATCTAGGCTCTGATGTTCTTTTTGCTACTAAAAAGGTGTGTAAGGACATATGAAGATCTTGGTGTATATTAAGTACCTTCAGGTTCTTGCGTTCGCTCTCCTCTTCCTTCTTTTGAGTTGTTGCTTTCTTGGCTCGCTCCTTCATCCTGCAGAGGGAGACAAACCTCATATGCAAAAATATCCAGCAGATGAGCAGAAGATGACAAAGACATAGTACCTAGTAGATATGGAAGTAGGTTGACAGAGGGATAAAATAGTCTGACCTCTCCAGATCTGTCTCTCTCTCCTGGCCTCTCTGGGTTAGCACCCTGATGTCTTCCTCCAGCTGGATGATCCTCTCCTCAGCTGCAGCTTTCTTAGCCAGGAAGGCCTGTTTCTCCTCATGCAGGCCCTCCGTCAGAGCCTCAGTCACCTAAAAAAGAGAGACGTAGAGGAACAAAAAAAGAAAAAGAAGTATTCATAACACAACAATCATATCTTGCAGTTAAAAGTTTAAATTTTGAAACATGGAATGAAAAATTAACCAATCTGACTTATTTTCTCATGGGTGAAAAAGAGTATTAGATGCTGAAATTTGAGTAATGAGAATGGACAGTATTATAAATTAGTATATCAGAGGTACAGCTCAGATTGGACGTTGTTGGTTTGGATGTGTGTGGATGAGAGAGGCTGAGTATATTGGGAATAGAATGTTGAAGATGGAGCTGACAGGCAGGAGGAGAAGAGGAAGACTGAAGGAAAGGTTTATGAATTTGGTGAGAGAGGGGACATGCTGTTGGTTGGTATGAGAGATGGAGATGCAGAAGACAGGAAGAAATTAAAACAGGGTCTGAATAATTTTTACTAATGTACGCATTGCATAAGCAACATCAGCTTGTGTTGACCATAGTACCTCTTGCTTCTTCTTCATCTCCTCCACTTGTTCTCTGATGTGCCTGAGCTCCTGCTGCAGTCTGGATATCTCCTGCTCCAGCTCCCTTTGCTGCTTCTCCCAGGTTTCTCTGGCCTTGTTGACACATTCCTTCTCCTGCTCCCGGCTCCTCTCAGCTGCCTCCAGAGCCTGCAACAGCTCCGATCTCTCCTTCAGACACTCCTGCAGCCGGCTCTGGGCCAAACAGACAGCAGGGAGGTCACATTTATGCAGCAGTCACACTTTCATACAGTACAAAAACTTTAAAAGATTACACTCATCCAACTGAATGTAGCATTAATGAGACAATATTTCAAAAACATTCACTCCCATGTCCATACAGAAGAACAAAGAACAAACAAGAATGTTTAAATAAATTGGTTTTGTGATGTTGCGAAAAACAAATGTATTTTCTTATATATGCGCCTGTAACAATTTAGCACTGCCCATTTACAGTTATAATGGCTTTTTGAGCCTGGACTGCTTTCCTGAATAGGGCACAATAAAGGGCAGCCAACCAGAAGAGAGATGATTTTCCTGCAGTCTTAAAGACACAGTAAGAAAAGAAGCCTGTTTAACTGCAAGGGGTAAAGAGAAGCCGGGAAATTATTATGTAAAAATGAACTATAAGTGGTTTTGGCATATAAACCCACCCATATATTAAAATGAACTCAAAGAGAAAAACAAAGGAAAAAAATGGGCCCTTTAAAAATATTTTAATGTAAAAACACTTGTTGTAAGACATTTGTTTTATATTACAGCTAAATTAATGTTTGTGTATTTTGGAATGCTTATATTTTTTCCAGATAAAAATTGTAATGGCTTATACCGAACAGGGATTTAGCCTAGTGTTAAGACTAAAATCCCCAATTTAATTTTAAACATGTCAGAAAACATCCCAAACACAAGCAAATAAAATTTTGAACAAAGACAGATTTGTTCGACTCTTTATTCTGTGTTAGGGTTTATTTCATAGTTTTGAAATTTCTACTACTGAACTATCATTCTATTTTTAAATTTTAAAAAAGAAAAAAACCTCTCTTATAAGAGGGTGCATCTAAAGCCTCATTGTGTACCTTAATTTGATAAATAAATGGGACCATGGAGTTGCAGCAAATGTTCATTAGCCAGGAGGTTAATGCACTAAATGCATGATGTTCAATAAATTAACATGGTGATAAAAACGACAAATAAAGTCTGTTATCTGAGCACAGCTGTAGGAACTGGGTTATGAATAAAACTATTAAGCTCATCATTGATACTGGTATTGGGAAGGTCATGCCTTACTTTTACAGATGAACACTATGATCTTAAAGAAGCCAAGGCGCCAATCTGAATCCCACTGTCAACTATATCAAAATCGGTGGAGCTGCAGGGTTTAAACACACAGAAGCACTGATGTCTCTGTGGTCTGCTTTGAAAGGTCAGTGCAGTCCAATTAGCATCTAACCAGCTTCATGTGATATTCATGATGCCCACCACAGTTGTGTAGAATTGTAAGCAATTATACTACTGGAATGCTTCACAATAAGGACTCTATTTTCCTGAGGCAATAGGCAAACAAGTAGGTCGATCACTGAGAGAAGAGGGCATATCCAAATGGTGCAAGCAACTGCTAGAGCAGGCACATCTATCCACACGATGTTAAAGGTCAGATGAAAGGAGAGTGAGGATGATCTGCTCAACCAATAACAATACTCATCACTTTAGCTGTGCTAAGTGCAAAATGCATAATCAGAGGAAGCCCAAAGAGCCCTTTACAGCTGAGAATATTGAGGCGATCGTTGGAAAGGTGCAGAGTAAACATTTGCCTTGTTTACCTCACAATAATTCAATAAATGTTCCACTACTCTGTAAATTCATACAATTAAATAGGATTTTAGGATATGTAATAAAAAAAGAGGTGGGGAGTTTAGTGATTTCCCAACTCAACCAGGTAATCACCGGGTTACGAGTTACTGTACATCAGGTGGGCTTTTAGGATGCTAGTGATAAATACTATTCAAATATTAATTACAAAAGAGTATTTGGCAGCCGCTGATATTGCAAGTTGTCCAACTTAATGAGAGAGGTTTGTAATGTTGATCATAGGTACACTTCAACTGTAAGACAGAATGTAAAAAAAAATCTCCACACCTCAATCCAATAGAGAATCTATTGAGGGAGTTGAAAGTAAATGAGATTAACTTTTGTTATTGACAAAATACTTATTTTCTGTACCATTGTACAAATTAATTATTTAAAAATCATAATGTGATTTCCTGGATTTGATTTACATTCTGTCTCTCACATTTGAAGTGTACCTATGATGAACATTACTGCCAAATACTTTTTTTGCCCCACTGTATGTCCATCTACTGAATCATCATAGCTATGACTATAAAAGGGATTATTCCATAATTCACTGTAAGTGACATACATTTCCAGCATGCATACTCTTTGCACCTCATTCTGTTGTGCTCAACGGTCTTTTGTTCTTTCAGATTTTAACATAGGGTTTAAGGAGGGAGGTTTTTGTAATATAGTATAGTATAGTATAGTATAACATTAACATATCGCATGAAAACTACTAAACCACCACACTGTGACATACTAGAACAACAGAAATGTGTTATTTAAAGCTAGAGCCTTCATGGGGAAGGTAGTGCTGAAAATGTGACTTGTCCTCACCTGTAGAAGCTCAGCTTTGGGGATGACCAGCAACATGTCCTCACCCTCCTCATTGCCCAGTTCTCCCTGCTCCAGTGTCACCAGTTCCTCCAGAGGTTTGGGAGCAGAAAAAGTAAAAGCAGAGCTGCAGGAGCACACCTCACCTTTTCCGTCCACATACACAAACTGATACTGCTCAGCACTGGGCCCTGGCAGGTAACATGCTGTGGGTGGGACAGAAAGCCAGACAGCAAGAAAGAAAAAAAGAAAGAAAAAAAGGAAGGAAAGAAAATCATTTAAATAAGAAGTGGTGATAATTAAATAATCAGTTTTTTTCTGTCAATATTGAACCGTAAAATGTTTGGTTCAGATTGTTGCTGGCAGGACAGCATTTTTATGACACCAACATCTAATCATCTTTTCCTCTTCTTCTTCTTTAACATGTGTGCTCTAGTGTCCTTAAAGTCAGTTAGATAGTCAAGGTAGTCCGTCTTATCATTATTGTTGTAATGACAGATATACACAGGAATATATTTGCATATTTAAGAGACCTGATTAAATTCAAAATGGCAAACCAATTAAGTCATAAATAACCAAACAAAAAAGTTTATTGTTTATTGCTTTGACTGTGAATCAAATATGCTGAGTCTTTCTATTACGATTTTGTATTTTGTATATTTTTATGGAATTATTATGTATACTGTGTGTATTGTATTCCTGCCAAACATTAGCGACCACCCACAAGTGTAATTTGCTGCACTTTTGCCATTGTAATGTGAAAACAATTAAACCTAATGAAAAAGATAGGTGACAAAAAGTCTGCTGCAAACTAATGAGGTGTGAAAACAGTCTTATTGCACTTCTAATCAGATCCACCTACTACATACATTCAGATGTTCTGAAGCTTTGAAAAACTGAATTGGGAACTTTCAATGAGGAGTTTGTACATAATAATACACATTTTAAAAATCTCTATACGTAGGATGCTGTTATCAGCAAACACGTAGAATAAAATAAAATTGAAATAACTTCTTTGGTCAAACTACCAATGCCAATAAATGTGTTGGGCTTATTGCAGGCAAACAAGCTAAACTGTGAGATATTTCTGAATCTTAAAAAAGGCGCTTGCTTCTGTACTTTTGACCCTTTACGTGTACTCACCAAACATTTGCTATGATTTAATGCCCTTTGGGTTTTAGTTTTGCATTAATTAAATGTCCAAACCTATCTGTATAGAACTCAGCTTTGTATCTCTTGCATTTATAACCAATAAGCCATCTTAAGTCTCTACAGTTATTAGATTTGCATTAATTAAATGTCCAAAGATATTGACATGGTAGCACTCTCTTGTTATACTCCATCATCTTAACTGGTGTAGAGATTTCAGATTTCCTGCAAGCGGCCAATCATCCACTGCTGATGAGCTCATCGATGACCTCATCGAGCTCTGTCAGTGACTGAAACGGTTTTGCTGTGTCCTCTGAAGCATTCTCTCACTCCAGTCTTTGTGCTATTGTCTCCCATCTTCATTACTCACCCCCTTTCCCTTTTCAACAAGGCCACTCTGGACTGTGCAAGTTAAGATCCTCAGAGATATGCTGAAAGTCATTGCACAGACATACATAGACACAGCCTTCTTAAAATACCCAGAATCAGATCAGAACTACTCTCTGCAGTCTAATTTATTCCTTTGACTGTCTATGCTATAGGACATTTCATTCAATACAACATGATCCATCACTGAATGATGAGCAGCCATGTAACCATTTTCTTTAAAGTGGTACACAAGTTCCACATACTGCAAACAAAGTTAAACACTTATAAAACTATGAATAGAAGTTTTATGTACGCTCACAAAAACACTTTATAAATCGCACTGTTCCTGGGAGTGTCTGTACATTAAAATGGCTGCATACCCCCCATCAACTTACACTTCATGCATATTTTAAAAGCTTGGTCAGAGTTTGCCTACATATACACACATTCTACTGTCAAGTTTGTTTCTATAGATCGTAACGTTTGCATAGAAAGAAAATAAGGCCCCAGAAACTTTGCTTTCTTTTTTGTACTGGAAATATGAGGCTAATATACCTCAAAAAGTAATGGAAGCTTATTACTAACAGTTAGCATATTTCAAATACACTGACCCGAGTTCATTTACACACTTTATTACCTTAATCCCTATTACATACTTTAATCCATCCTCACTGACCACAATATATCATTCAGGGTCAGAAACCACATACAGTAAGCCTATCATGCTTATAGCTGGAATGCAGATATGTTCTTTATAACATCAGGAAAATCCATCCAATCCTCACCACTGACTGATACTCATCCAATAATATGTCATCTCAAGACTGGACTACTGCAACTCTCTCAGTCTTGGTTGGTCTTCCTCTCAAAGTCACAAGATCTGTACAACACATTCAAAATTCTAAATAATGGTTGCCTGCAATGCTTATCTCAAAGTCAAAAATGAAGAAGCGCCCTCAGACTGAATTGATTTCAAAAGCAAAATCAAAATTCTTTGTTTTGGTGCCTAAATTTACCATTAAAACTGCTGAATACGTTGCCATCTTCATGACTGAAGACCAGCCTCATCAATGAGCACTTATGATAATTAATACAAGTGCTTAAGCTAACAAACTAATAAATAAAATGCTATACCTAACATAAAAAAATGTCTTCTGTGTCTTCTTCTCTATGTAATCTGACATGGCCCTGGAAGAGCATTAACTTCAACATGAGTAGAATCTTAATGTCTAGGTTCACTAGTGTCATGGCAATATTTCTTGTGGATTACAAAACAACTATGTACATCTAACTGGATAAGAGCATCTGTCAAATTCTGTAAATGTAAATGTCTAAGATTACTCCACAAGTCAATCCAGTTTAAGACATTTGTGCAATTATTTTAGCATGTAGTTCTAATGGCTACAAGTAATATGTTCCCATTGCTTGTAGCTCCAGTGCCAAATCAAACCTCAGGTATCAAACATTTCTTGGTTGACTGACAACCTTTTGGGGTAAGGGGAACATCTGTAATTTTGGTCGTTTTTATCAAGCGTTTGCCTGAACAAGTTGCTATTTACAGATGAAATAAATAAATGCAAACTGTGGAACCTTGGAAAAGGACGCAGCAGTTGACATTGGTTCCCTCCTTGTAGCTGGATGGAGCCAGAGCCCAAACAAATGTATGGTAGTCTCTCACCGATGACCACCCCACCTGGAGAAACAAACAACAGTCTAAAAAAGATGCCAGCTAATGAGGTTGAGAACTTATCAAACATAACTGAAACTTACTTTAAAAAGACCAATCCAGTCATTGCTGGCCCAGCTGTGCTGAGAGCTGATGCTGTAGTGGCATTCCACTCGGCTCTGAGGAAAGTAGCTACTGCCCACGTTCCGAAACTCTACTTTCCATAACTTCTCCATCGTCGAAGCAAAGTTCTGTGGACAGTACCTATAACACAGACAGCAAAAATGCAATGAAGGAACATCCTTTTTAATTCACTGTTGTCTGTTTTATAAAAAAAATAAAAACTCATGTCTGAACATAGCGCAACTGGCTACAATACATTTATATGTGTGGTGATGCAAATTAGTGTTACACTTTTTGTTGGCTAACTAATTTAACTATTATATTATCTGTTTGTTTAAAAAAATTTCTAAACTGATCGTCATTTTGCTCTTAAAATTAGGTCAGTTTTTATTTTATGTCTACTATAAGGATACTTTTGGTACTTGCATATTCAATATTGTGCTGTCACAGCATTTTTTCATTTAACTGAAAGGAAATATGTATTAGAAATTATTAACACATTTTTTGTTTTTATTTTTTTCCCTCCCTTTATTACATTTTCCAGTTTTCGTATACTTTTGCCATCCCGTCCCCCAATTTAAATTTAATATTACAGTCTTATTTGTAAGATTGTTCTTATTTTTTATTGTTGATGTTCCTCCTGTTTTCTTATGCAGATTACAGCAATTGTAAAACATTAAAAATATTTACCAGATTTTAAACAGAATAATAATACTTACTTATACTTGTTTAGTTTGCATTCCAAACAAGGTAAAAGTTGATGTTAGGAAACCAAAGAGGGAGGAAGACAAACTAAATCACGCAAGAACATGCCCGAGGGTGAATGCTGAGGACAAACCTGTTGTGCTGACAGCTCAGCAATCAAAAGGGCTAACCATAAATCATGGCACTCTTTGCAAAATCACAAATCATCTTTGACAGAACACTGGAGACATGCTGCAGGACTGTTCTGTGAACTGGTGAGGGCTCATGTACAGTAGATCAGGCATGACAGGTGGTCCTAACCACAGGAGCCATATTTAGATGTTTGCTTTCTTTTTGTAGACATATGGTCTACTGTGTCTTTCCATGAGGAGGTTTTCTCATTCACTAATAAGAAAGCCATTACCAGAAATACAGTCTTATGCAAAGGTTTGAGCACCCCTTGATAAATAACACATTTTGGTGATTTTGCAATTGAAAAGGTGTTAACACAGCATATTTTCAGCAAACATTGATGCATAATTTTATGCCATAAATTGAACAAAAATTAAAAACTAAAAACATTATTATGGCACTGTGCAAAAGTTTGGGTTTCAGACCTCAATCAGCTCGTTAGATCTGATGAATGGCAAAAGTCATTAGAAAATGTCAGCTGGTACAAATTTCAAAGCTTTTCAAGCCTTGTGCACACACTTGTGGACACTCAACAACCATGGGTTCCTCTAAGCAGCTGTGTAGACTTTTAGCTCTAAAAAGTGTTTGCAAGCTGTGGTATATGCCAGATGAGGTGTTACCAAGTACTGAGTATGTAGGGTGCCCAAACTTTTGCACAGTGCCATAATAATGTTTTTATTTTTGTTCAATTTATGGCATAAAATGTAACTATGCATCAATGTTTGGCAAAAAAATATTGTGCATTTTTCCCATGTCCTAGAGCAGGGGTGTCCAATATGTCGATTGCAATCAACCGGTCGATTACAAAGGCATTGCGAATCGATCGCAGAGCACTGCCTTTCATAATAAACTGTACCACTCACATGAGACCACACAGCGTTAAAACAAGTGAACCACTAGCCACAGAAAACACTGTAAGGTGTGTTAGCCAATCATCTGTGTGTGTGTGT
>JBBIGC010000131.1:4113510-4130200 GCA_037576955.1 Lepidarchus adonis | reverse complement strand
ATGTTTATCAGTACATTGCAGAAAATAATGAACTTTATCACAATATGCTAATTTTTTGAGAAGGACCTGTATATGTTAAATATATTTACATAAGGTAAAAATAGTTTCAGATATTTTCATCATTGGCAATTATGCTTAAGAAAAAATATGTTATGTAAGATGTAAGGTATAGGCCTAAATCCTTCTGTCCATTTCTAAAATAACAAATGCTTTAGTAATTATAAATGTATATTTATTATTAAAATGTAGATATTGGTCACAAACAAAATGTGGGGGGAGAATTACCTTACTATGTGTTTAACTGCCACTGTATTACTGAAAATCCTGTCCTGGAAAGTCATAGTAATAGATTTTGCTTTTCAACACAGAATTGGTCCATCAGCTAATTAATAAGCTCTTTGTGAGTTGGGGTTAGATGTGCTGGAGCAGGGAAAATGCTGAACTCATCAATGCTGTAATGTAAGCCAGAACACAGAGTACTTTGGCAGTGCTAAGGCTATAGACCACAGTGTAGGCCATTCGCATTGTGCTCACATTCCTCAGTAATTAGGTTGTTCCTCTTTAGTCAGCCATGGTGGTCCCCATGTAACAGTTTCAGTAAACATCCGTTCTTTCACCTTGAGAATGGGTTTAGTACATTTAGTAAGTCTGCCTTTTGTTCAAAGTGTTATAATATTAAGAAAGTGGCCTAAAGATTATTAATTGGATGTTGAAATCAATACCAAATTGACAACCAGGCATCTTCTTCATTTTAGCAAAAGATCAAAGTAAATATTGAAGTGCACTTCATATCTAAGGTCATTTCGGCTACATTGCTATGCTAACCTGTTCTGTTTATATTGCATTTGTTCCATTATTCCAGTTTGTAACATTTATAGACAGTTTCTTGTAATAATTTAGTCTTTCATTATTAACCAAAAGGATTTTTTTGTGCTTCCCACTGACTTGAATGCTAAATCAGTGACAACGGCAGCCTATAGATTACCCATTGTTAGCAATAGCATATTTGACCATTTAAAAGCTGTGCTGCATTGTTGGCTTTCTAATAATGTTTTAAAGGATCATGCTAGGTGGGTAAATAACCCCACATCTCCTAAAAACTCTTTCAGATGGTGTATTTGCAACTAAGCCAAAGGTGTTAGATAGGTAACAGCAAAAAAAAAAGAAGACCTCACAGATGGCACCTTGTAAAAACAACAGTGTTATATTAACACCTACAGTCTATGGCAGAGACCAATATAACTATAGATTACTCACTGGAGACCAGTTTAACACTGTAAGTGCTGTAATTAGCAATTTTGCTGTGTATGCTTGTGTATTATAATGGAGCGGTATGCTCACTCTTGCTAGCTGTGCTGCTATTCATGATACCTGACCATGTTAAATCAGGGCCAGTGAAGAAGAGATATTGATGTTATATGACTGATTGACGGCGGATGCTGTAGGACTGGCAGCACATGAAAGTAATGTACAGTATGAGTCAAATGTGTACTGTATGTATTTGTCAGTGTGGCAAGGGAATCATGACTGCTGCTGCATGTTAGCACCGGATGAAAATCTGACAGAGCCTGAGTCATCATAGGTTTAGAACTGGTTCATGGCAGGATAATGTCTTTGCTTGCAAAATCGGTGTAATCGGTGTCTAATGTGTTAAAAAAGAAGGGAGGAGGGGTAAAGTGTGCTTTCATGTAAACAGCAGAATGAAACACATGATCAGGCCTGACTTGGGTCTTTATTTATGGAATTTGTCTTGGTGTATGAAATGGTTTCCTTTTTTTGTTCACAGGCACAGGATGCACCAGAAGTTAACAAGATGGATATTAGACCCTATATTAATAAATCAAACATATTGGGTGAATTACACTGACATTATCTAGCCATCTAGTGATATATTAAACACATTGTATCTAAAACTATGAATGCAATTTCTGCATATTTATTTTAAATTACACATACTGCACTGCACTAAAACTATACAAGACTAATTAAGATCTCGTTGCAATGAAGTATGCCAGTTTGCAATGACACTTTTACAACCAATGCCTGTTTAATCCCCTGTCACATATACGCACAAACAAGAAATAGTGCAAAATAAACAGTATCTTACAAAAGTGAGTACACCCTTCACATTTTTGGAAATATATATTATATTTTTTCATGGGACAACACTGAACATATGACACTTTGATACAATGTAAAGTAGTCAGAATTTGCTGTCCCCTCAAAATAACTCAGTACACAGCCATTAATGTCTAAACCCTTGGCAACAAAAGTGAGTACACCCCTAAGTGAAAATGCACAATTTTGCCCAATTAGCCATGTCTCTTCTCTGTGTCATGTGACTTGTTAGTGTTACAATGTCTCAAGTGTATTAAATTTGGTGTTATCACTCTCACACACTCTCATACAGGTCACTGGAAGTTCAACATGGCATTTCATGGCAAAGAACTCTCTGATGATCTGGAAAAAAGAATTGTTGCTCTACATAAAAATGGGCTAGGCTGTAAGAAGAACCCAACACCCTGAAACTGAGCTGTGGCACAGTGACTAAGACCATACAGTGGTTTAACAGGACAGGTTCCACTCAGAACAGGCCTCACCATGGTTGACCAAAGACGTTGAGTGCATGTGCTCAGCGTCATAGCCAGAGGTTGTCTTTTGAAAATAGATGTATGAGTGCCGCCAGCATTGCTGCAGAGGTTGTAGGGGTGGGGGTCAGCCTATCAAAGCATACGCTGCATGCTGCATCAAATTGGTCTGCATGGCTGTCATCCCAGAAGAAATCTTCTTCTAAAGAAGATGGACAAGAAAGCCCACTAACAGTTTGCTGAGGACAAGCAGACTTAGGACATAGATTACTTGAACCATGTCCTGTGGTTTGATGAGACCAAGATAAACTTATTTGGTTCAGGTGGTGTGGCAGCAAGAAGGTGAAGAGTTGCCTTGTATCTTGTATGGGGCTGCATGACTGCTGCTGGCACTGGGGAGCTACAGTTCATTGAGGAAACCATGAATGCCAGCATGTACTGTGACATACTGAAGCAGAGCACAATCTTTTCCCTTCTGAAACTGGGCCACAGGGGCAGTATTCCAACATGATAACCGCGCTAAACACACCTCCAAGAAGACCACTGTCTTATTGAGTGTAAGTTAAGCTCTATTGAGCATCTGTGGAAGGTGGAGGAGCAAGGTCTCTAACTTCATGATGTATATATGTATATGAGAATGTGTTGAGTTGTCCAGAGACTTTGAATTAGTGTCAGTTTAGCTTTCACCACCTTAGTCTCTGAACCATTTAGTGGATGGAATTGGACACAAGTAAATCTTGAATAAATATTACATTTTATTTTTAGGTAAAATACTCAAAAGGATGTAAGGAAATCATTTAGCTGCTGTTTATGTGTTTATTTTTATTACTATTATTTTGAAGGCACTTAGTGTATTGTTTCATGCTATATGCCAGTCTATAGATAAGTGATCAATGCTTTTCAATGACACCCAATTGTGAAACCCAATCCTTGTATCAACCTCAGGGGCACGTTTTTGTTCAGACATTGGACAAGATTTACAGAATGTTGACTAGATTCTTGAAATACTATCCTGTATAGATTTACTTCATTATTGCAGCTAATTAAAGCTAGGAAATGCAAATATTTTCTACCATGCTACTAATAAAAGCTATATCCAGTCTATTCCTAAACTGTCACCTCTCGCATGCTATTAATAACGCACCTAAAATGAAATACAATTTTTCCCTAGGTTGTAAGGGATTTTTTTCAATATTCTGAACTTTCTAATTTAATTACAGTAAAAATCCTAGACTATTTTTCTCCCAGTGTGGTCATTAAGGTTCCAGTCAAATATGGGTAGTGCTATGAATAACCTTATTATATTGAAAGGTAAGCAGCAGTGAAGTATTGGTGGTAAGAGAACAAGGGGTGGAGCGTATAGGGTGAGGGGAAGGCCATGAAGACTAGATAAAAAGTGAAAGACGCAGGAAGGGGAGAAGACAAAGAGTAAGAGAAGGGAAAGCTGAGGACATAAGAGACAAGCAATAGAGAGGAGAAAGTGCGAGGGAGGTGTGTAGAGAGAATGAGAGAGAAAGAGTGAAAGAGAGAGAGCGGGAGAGGAATGAAGAGAGGGGGACTGGAGTATTTAGTATGCAGGGCCAAGCTGCCCCATCTGCTTAGCGCAGCAGTACCCGTCGTATAACTGTCGGTAGGCCGTGGGCCGCATAAAGAATGTCTCCGATTTGATGTAATTCCGCAAAATTAATGACAGCTTTACTCGGAATGGGCCGTGAGGGAATGATTAGTGTTTGATCGTCCATCTGATCGGCCGCTGTGCCTGTACCGAGCATAGCCGTGACGCATGGCAGGATACATCCCCTTGCCAGGGACTTGTCCTGCATACACGCAAACACAAACATGTGCACAGTTTGAGGCTGAAGCTTTCTGCTCGCTATAATGAAGCCTGGCAGTGTGGCCCAGCCTCCGGAGGGCACAGATGCATGCCAACGTCCATACAAATCCTCAGTTATGGCAGCGGAATGTCTCTCCTGGGCAGACCCAGGGCCATCCAAGGCTTTAATGCTGCATCAGCCAAGCCATATTTCAAAGCAAAGTGGTCCAACAGGCATCTCTTACAGGGAAAGCCTGAGGTTGCGCCGTTGCACTGTGGTATTTTACAAGGGTTGCTTTACTGCAGCCATGATTGGAATTGGGCATCAGTTTTAAAAGGGAAAGAGGAATGATTGGGAATTGCAATGAGAGAGACTGATCTCAGGGAAGTGTAGGGGGAGATTATTCCACTGTGTGTGACATTCTTCTCCCTCCTTAGCTCCTGCCCTACCCTAGACAAACATCCAGGACCCATCCCCCACTCTCTAACTCTCCCTCTCCCTGTCTGACACTCTTTCTCTTTCTCTCCTCCCCCTCTTTTACTAGCAAGTTGGGGCATTCCTTTTACTAGCGGGCCTGGTGTGTGTCTGCGTGTTGGGGACAGTAAAGTGGAAGCCCTGCCTTATCAGAGCAGTGTGCTGGGCTCTAGATCAGGGCCTGTCACATCCACCACAGCTCCTCTGGGCTCCCCATATGCGGGGGCAATCAAAGAGCCACTGAGCAATTAAACTGAACTCTGTAGATAAACAAGCGACAACTCTGCCTTGGGATTAGCACCTTAGCCTTCCATGAAGGGGAGGGGTTGTGATTGCAGAGCTTCTGCCAATACGAACGGTCTGCGTTTTAACAGGTTTATGGGACACTAACACAGCCACCACTCCAACCACAACCAATGGGACAAATCGAATCCTGTAATAAAGAGCAATGCATGCATACCAACACTCTGGGTTGGAATTGTCACTATCTAACGCAGCTTCATTGCCTCTGCCAATTTCAGAGTGAGCATGTGTTCTTGACTTGGCACAGTAGCATCATTTTCAGGGTAGAATTGCTAGATCAAGTGGGAAAAAATGTACCAAGGAAGAAATAGAGCTAAAATTTATTTAACATCTGACTAAGGCTCTGGATGTTCATCAAGGGATCTTCATTTTGCCAAGCACCTGCATTCAAGTGATAGTGCCAACACAGTTTGTTAGGCAAGACTAATACTTTTGTTTGTGTTTGTATGCCCAAAAATTAATCAGTAAATGTAAGAATACATTTGCTGTATTTCTGACTGCACACTGACTTAACACTCCTCAGTAGGACTGTGATTATTGATTATTTCTGCAATTGATTAATTTATCAATAATGTCATTAACTGGCTATTTGGCCTTCTTATGTTTCTCTGTTTTAAAATACCTAAATGGGAATGGGAACATGCAAATACATCTTTTATGATTCAGTAAAACACCAGGAACTGAATTGCCCCTATGCTTCTTGTAATACACTGTAATCTATAGGAATAACCATATGTACTAAACAAACATTATAAACTGTTAGATAATTTCTGTGTGAAGAGTATTTGCAACATAAAAATCTAAATGGAATTTTGTTCTGATTAACATTTCTGTAGACTTTGACTAAATGTTGCAGTGATGCTTATCAGCAATCTATAATACAGGTAAACCCAATTAGCTCGACCCCATTGGTCTGGGCCCATTGGCTGTGACCAGAGGTGAGGGGGGGTGCCTACTAAATGCTTTACGGTAATACTGGACTCCCACGAGAGACAATGGCATTCCCTATATGCTTGCTGCACGTTCATGTTGCCGGCTGTTAATAAAGCCTCCGCATCATTACATGTATTTAGCTAATCAGGCATTGGATAATAATGAGAAAACAGTGGCGGTGGCTACAGCAGTAGCAGCAGCAGCAAACCTATAAAATTGCCATGACTGACCGCGTTCTAGGCTACAGCGCTAACATGGACCGAAGTTTGGCGAGTTATAGATGGAGAAATTCATACATCGTACATGTTGCACGTTGTGGCGAGGGCGAGAGGCGAGGTTGCTGGCTTACTGAGTTAAATAACATAGAAGGAAATCTGTTCTGCAGCCTTTTATGGCAAGAGACGAGGTTGGTGAAATAACTGGGGCGACTCATTTTCATGATTATCCCCTGACTACTGCAGTTATTTTATTGTATTTATTGATGTATTTTATTTATTTACTTTGGTCTATTTAAAGGTAAGTGGAACAAAATCCGGGGTATGGATTATTGATCCTTTTCAAAATTTTGAGACTACATATTTATAGTAACTGACATCAAAAGATGAAAACCAGAGTTGTGATAGACACATTCAGATTCTTTACATAATATGTCATTACAAACTGTGGGATTGTCCTGCTCATTGCCATTGATACCAAGTCAGGGAGACACTGCTGCCAGTTATTATTCAATCAAACAGGATCACACAGTTCTGAGCAGGTACCAATGTTTGAAGCATTTTGCTTGTATTTAACTTAATGAATATTGTATTTTGCCAATTTAACTTTAGGTTAATGCCTTTGGTAAATGGCCCTTCTTTGTATTTTTCTGTCTATTTAAATTCATATATTAAGTTGACTGGGACCTTAATAAGTATGGACTATATTGGTTCACCTGCATATTTTTTTTTATTACTGAGGCCTTTGGCTGTTTTCTGCTCTGTTTTTGAATTTGCCTTATTTCATTCATCTTCCCTATTACTCCATGCTGGTGTTCTATATATTAAACAACCCTTATGCCCTCTCTCACCACCACCTCTCTCTCTGCCTCCTTTTTATATTTTTGGCTGAGTTGGAGACCTTTCCCTGCACAATGACCTTTAGGTTTTAAATGAAGCCCCACTGCGGCATGTGTCTCTTCATAGAGCGCTGGTTACGAGCCTTCAGAGGACCGCAAAAAAATAACGATTCTGATGAAATGGCCCCTTTAAAAAGCTCTTCCAAATTCCTTCCTCCATTTTCTCTGCCATGCTCTTTCCGCCCCTCCTTACTTCTGGCTGCATTAATATTCACGCTAATGAGGACGAGATCCTGGACGGCAAACTTTGCAAGCAAGTAAGCAATCACACATGTGTACAGAATATAGTATAGAAGGATGCAGTCATGCACATACAAACACTGATGTTTATTACAGATGGAAGTTCAAACAAAAACCACACATGTTTCAAATGATTTATGGAAAGCGGGACAACGCTGATTGCACGTTAGCCAAGAAAATTGACCATTTTCCATTTACTCACCCTTTTAGAAGTGGCCTTCTCTGAGGGGCAGCCCACATTTCATTGAGATTTCATATTTTAATAGACTTTTGGGCATAATGGAAAATTTGACCAAAAGAATCCCTTTATCCAAGCCATTGGACATTTTAAAATTAGTACACAGCCTTTGGCACAACTTCTCTGGATGTGAATTAATGTAAGTATAAGAAAAAAATTATGTCTATATTGACACGCTCACATACACTCTCCAGTGGCCTCAATCTCCTCTTGCTTTCCTTCCATGTTCTTGGCTTTGTTTTGGAAAGTGAAAATCTGGAGGCGATTCTCTGAAGCAAATATGAGAAAAATCAAAGACGTCTAGCTCTTAATGGTTGCAGCACAACAGCTCTTCATTTAGAACATGGATAGTCCTGACATACCTGTTAGTTAAAGGGCCATAAAAGCTGGTCTGAGAAAGCAGTGTTGATTGTTCATGGATAATTAGCATAATTAGGTCCCATATAGCTCTTGTAGACAGAACACACTTGTGGGCCTCTTGGGCCAAACTCCAGACCTGTGTTGTTCTCCAGCCGCCTAGCAGTGGGGTTCCAAATGGCGGCCAAGTACTTAGCAAAAGCACACATGCCTGAACAACATATGGTAGATCTGTTCATATAATGACTGTTTATGCTCCCTACACTATTAAATACTTTTAGAGGTACCAAAAAGGGTTCTTTTGACCAATTGCATAGAAGAACTAGTTTTGCTTCTTTAGCAAACATTTTATTGGATGGTTCTTCAAAGAGTTGTTTTTAGGTTTAAAGTTAAATTAATCTATACATAGTGTAGGTTTGTATTGATTAAAATATATATTTCTAGAATCAAGCCAAAGGCCCTTTACCAAGGTATTAGCCTATACTTGGACATGATATTTCTGGGTAGAGAATGTGTATACACAAGGTAGGTTACACAACAAGCTCTTGAAGTCTTATATCTGCCCATTCTACACTGATACTACACCCTTGCTGCTGAAGAAGCCTTTCATAAAAGGATTTGGAGTGCAGATTAAAGCACAAAGAGCTACATATACCCATAAAACAAGGCCAAACCTTTGTTCTTACAGTACACAAGGGCATTACAGTGGCCTGAATTACTGTCTGTTCATATATGAGGCCCACAGAATATCTGTATGATGTCTAAACCTCACTTTTTGGAAATGAATTTTCTCTTTAGTTCTGGAAGACATTAGCACTGGACTTTACGGCATTAGGAAGATTGTTGAGTTTAAGAAAAAATGCTTGAGAAGCACACATTTTCCACTTTCAGATTCCTCCTTGTAAAATTCCCACCACCTATCCAGACAACCAAGGTGGAAAAAAGAGTAATGGAAATGTTCAAGGCATCTGGAGACAAAGAAAGAGGGCTGTTGTTTTGGTAACTAGTCAATGTGAATAACAAGGCAGCTTTAAATCACTTTAAATCATCAGACAACTATCAAACTGGCTGAAATCGATCATATTTGCATATCAGATTAGATAGATTAGTCTCATGCTTTAATCACAAGATAATGACTTGTAATTTAGCTCATTGGGCCAGTTTTACAATACCAGATTAGACCTTAAAATTGATTTAAAGTTATTTGCAATGGTGAATCACCGCTGCGGTTATGCCATAGTTTTTTGCTGTTAGATTTGATGTTAGAAATCAGCTGCTTAAGTATTTAATGGAATATAAAAAGAAGTTTCTGAAAACATACTTTAGAGACAAGTATGATGCACTCTAAGTATATTGAATTGTTATTTGAAATCTTTTGTTACAGAGAGCCTAATAGAAGACTGGAAGTCCAAGGGATCTATGTGGAAATAACATGTCTTTGAGGGAGTTTTGGGTTGTTTAGCGGGAGGGTTTTATTATTGGGTTGTATTGTTGTGCTTGTGTGTTTGTGCTGCTGTGTTTGGGAGCTTGTCTGCTCGGTGTGTCCGTGTCCACCATGGACGAGAAGAGAGTCCATTCTGAAATGGTGGTGCGGCCGCACCAAGCAGAGAAGCTCAATCAGGGGTTGTGTTGCGCTCCTCCGAAGCAAGAGGGTTCCTTTAAGCCTTGTTAAAGGCTGGTAGAAATAAAGGATTTTGGACACTGCCCAATTTGCATCCAACACTTGTGTCGAGCCCTTTATTCGTAGTGGCTTGGGTTTCCCTCTAAATCACTACAGTTTTATAGACAGACAAGACCAAAATTAATCTGAGTGGTGGCGAGAGTAAAATATGGAGACAAAAAAAACTGCCCAAAGACCAAGGCATACCAGTTGATCTGTTAAACATGGTGGTGCACATGGTGCTCTATGGTGGCACACTTATCTTCATTGATGATGTATCTGCTGATTGAAGTGACACAATAAATTCTGCAGTCTATTGAAACATCTGATCTGCTCAAGTTCCAATAAATGCCTCCAAAGTCAGTGGCTGGTGCTTCATCCTGCAAAGCTAAAAAATTGACCAAGCTAGTCAGTTGATTTAAATCCAATTAATATGCGACAAAGTACCAAACAGCTTTAATATACATGCCATTACTTTGTCCCAAACATTAAGGTGCATTGAAATTAGGGGGGCTGGAATAAAAAGTGTTGTATTTTCTACATGTTGAACCTAAAATATGTGCAAATTAAAGTCTGGACTGTGCACTTTGATCACATCTGAATTGTTTGATTAAAAATGTTACAATGAACAGCAGAGGCGTAAATCAACAAATGTTGAATGTTGAAAAAATGTGTCATTGTCCCAAACATTATGGCTGGCATTGTTTTCACACCAAAGGGTAAAGCTTGCTCTTTTCAACAATTGGGAAAGCCTGGGTTAGTTACTGGCTCCTAGATGAGATGCCTGTGTTAACCAATGGCTGAATAAAAGATGGACAGTCTATCCTCTTTGAAAATAAAACAACTGGTCTAGCACCACTAATGGCTGGCAGCAATACAATGTGCATGTCTACTCATCCCCATAGGTATATTTAGAATTTTGTAACTATTGTTAAACCTTCCTGTTGACTCTTTTGTACAGGTTTCACACACCCTTTGTCAGTTCTGTTAAAATAACATGATCATTGTCAACCCAAAACAACAACCAAGATTCAGTGTTATTGTCATGTGTTAGGGTTTAGTAGTACAATGTACAATCAAATTCTTACTTGAATATCTCCTTCATAGACTAGAAAATGAACAAGCAGTGCATTACAATGAGTAATGTAAAGATAACAGAATACAACAAAATACAGAATCTCCAATTCCATTTATTTGCAATTTTACCCAAAGTGACCAGTGTATGTGTAGGTGTCATAATATGTACAGCAGTATTGCACAAGAATGTGTTCAGCACACTATTAAATATATTGCATGTTTTATACTGAACTTATGAACATCCCTATTGCACACTGTAAACTTTACGTGTTTGAGTTAAAAAGTCTGACAGCACTGGGAAAGTAACTGTCTCTGAATCTGGTGCTGTGTGTGTGGCTTGCCCCATGTATTTGGCTGGAGGGCAGGAAGGAGAAAAATGCAAGTCCAGGGTGACTAGAGTACTTCATGAGCATGTGGTGAAAACAAACTGGAATACTGGGAGTGGTGTGCCGATGTTACACACCCTGTGAGAATGGACTCCACAGTACCTGAAGAATCTGGTGAGGACTGTGGAGACACTCTCTATTCCCTCCGATGCCTGAGGAAGTGAAGGCATTGGTGGTCTTTCTCTGTGACAGCTTTTACATGTGTGTGTAAACTTAAACTTAGATAGTTATAGCCAGTGTTTGATGTTATCCATATTCACTTACTTTTTTGACAATGCACTGCCTTCTTCCATAGAAAACCATTTAGTCTACAGTGTGAGGAGGGAGGATGAGTAGGACTTTGTCCCTACATTCAAATAGAAGCACATTTATAATGTATTTGAACTTAAATACTGAGTTACATGGGTCTACATTTTCCATAAATATCTTTCCATTTGGGTTGCTTTGTAGCAGTATACAGCAGGATTATGCTTGCTCACTTTGCTACTTCCATGTGAAGTGTGTTAGTTAACTTCAAAAGCAAACCAAAAGATTGTGCTGTGATCAGATCCATGTTTTGGCTTGTTTCCAGAAAAATTGATATTGAGTTCAATACAAAATGGGCCATCCAGCAAAAATACAAAACCTAACAACAATCAGGGTGCATTGTTCACAACATTTTCCCAGGAAGTCCATGGTTATTTCAGGTCTCTATCTGCATGTGTAATGATAGTGTTGCTGTGTAGACACAAGTGCATGTTTGAATGGCCTTCCAGCAGCCGAAATCTGTCTTCTATTGATAATGTTTTATGCATCAGGAAGAAGAGTGGTAACCATAGACTGCAGAGAGTATTGTATCAATCAAATATATAAAAAAAACACTTGCAAAACATGCAACAGCTAGTATCCTCAGTACCCAAATAATGAAAAAGTGTAATTAAAAGGAAAGGTCACAGAAGTAAACATGTCTCTGATGCAACTATTTGGTATGCTGCAATTAAATGAACAATAAATGATACAAAAGTACATTTAAGTGGGAATTTGTACTTTAGTCAGTTAGTCAGTTAGGGAGAATCAGAAACCTGCACATCACAGACTGTTGAGCAGCTGGAGTCTTATATTAAGCAGAAATAGACAAAATGTCTAACTGCAAAACTAATACAGTTAATATCCTTAGTTCAAATGACTAAAAATTCTAAATATGTGTATATTTTCAAAATACAATTACAGTCAAAACCCGTTCGCTCACCCCCTTTATCTTGCCAAGCCTGCCTCTAGGCTGCAGGACAGGTTTCCTTCCATATTATCTACCCCGATAGCTTGCCAACTAGTCAAATTTAGAGTCCGGAGCAATAGGGGCAACCTAACGAGGTTTGACTGTAGCTTGGTGAGTATAACTTTGAACTTTCTTTATAATTTTGTTCTTTACATAAAGGTCCAAAAGTGTTAACATATCACATATGTTTATTTTTATTGTGTTTTAAAAAAACAATACATCACTGGAACACAATGCAATATACACACAATACATATGCTTTGTACAACATACCACACACCACACACACACACAGAAGAAAAAAACCTCAAGGAGATAAAAACACAGAAAACTGCCACAGGAGCCGACGTTCATTCACATGTGTGATTTGTGGCCCAAAAGGAAATACTTCTGAGGCACATTACATAAGAAGCTGCCAACACATAAACAATACTTCACCAATTCGGAAAGAAATGTTTGTTCCAAACACACATAAAATGAGCAAGCCCTCGATGAACACATAAACTTTGAGCACATAAACTTTCACCACATAAACTCTTGCCTGTGCTCCTCGTCGGCCATGTTTACAGATAAATCAAGCGGCGCATAAAACTCATTGTCACAATTAGCCAGGCAGCTGAGAAGACGGCTCCGTTTGGGTTATTTGTGGTTGGTGCCGATGACTTAGCGCAGTTAAGAACACATAAACACACACTTATGAACACATAGCGCCCGTTATAATTTACAGTGAGCGTGAAAGGATTACTGTATAGGAACAGTAATGACTTACTGAGTGTTAGAGATTTATGGGCCAGAGAGAAATTGAGAAGAATAAGGGGGCTTTAACCAAAAAACTGGACTAGTTAAAACCACAACTGGTAGTGGATATAGCTCTTGGCAGTTTAAAGATTCAATAATGTGTCAGTTTTAGGATTGAGTTGATATTGAAGGGAAAGAGTACAGGCCTGTGAAAAGCACAGTGTGGAGTCATAATGTCAAATGTATTTAAAAAGCACCAGAACTGCTGTAATTAGTTTGAGATAGTCAATTCTAGTAATGGACTGTGTTCATTAGTAACAATTTTGAATATAAAAAGATTTGGAAGAAAGTACTTGATTTATAATGCAATTAGCAAACATTAAACAAACAAACAAAAACAGAGAAATAAATGTTTTTTATTCCTCAAAACTTTCCATAGATTTAATATAATATGATATCTTTGACTAGGCTTTTGCTTTATACAAGCTTTTTTTTTAAAC
The DNA here is from genome assembly GCA_037576955.1 of Lepidarchus adonis. Lineage (NCBI taxonomy): Eukaryota > Metazoa > Chordata > Actinopteri > Characiformes > Lepidarchidae > Lepidarchus > Lepidarchus adonis. The sequence continues at coordinate 4,116,523 of JBBIGC010000131.1, read as the reverse complement.
AGTTGTTATTTGGAATAAGTGAACACATGTATAATACTTTAGTTTAAATTCTCTTGTGTTTATGCCATTACATTTTTAAAAAGCTCTAAAAAGTTTACATTTATCATTTGTTTGATCAAATATTCCAAGTTTTATATGATGCTTCAAAACAGCAAATCAGAGAAAGGTGATATTTACTGTATATGTAAATCCATTTCCAAATTTGTTGCAGAAAACTACTAATCTAACTAACTAATCAAATATGTATATATTGATTGTCATTTACTGCTTTTTCCAAGTTCTGCCAAAATATTACAAAAGTGTTTTATTCATTTACTTTTCTAATTATATTTCCAGTGGCACTTTAAAATATGTGACACTTTTAGATTTTTTTATATTATACATAAATATGACCTAAAATATTATCAAATTTTCAGTGCTAAATGTAGATAAAGAGAATTAAACATATGAGACAAAATATTATACTTTGTTATCTATTTATTTTCTACATATGTGAGTGGCAAAAGTATGTGATCCCTTTTTTGTAGTATCTAATGTGAAAAGTTTTAAGGTGATTTTAGCCAATTCCACAACTTGTTGGTGGATTTCCTGACTTAAACATCTTGCCTTAGGTCCTTCGACAACATGCCAGGTTAGACAATTTCCTTTCAATGTTAGTGGTATAGTTCAGAAATAATTCTGATTGCACTGATGGCAGGTTTCACAAAGGAGATGACATTCTTATGCAGCAATGTAGTCACTTCTTTTGTCCAAATATTGCAATTCTCATTCAAAGCAAAAAGTTCTTTTTGCAGATCAGTGGCTTTCTTGTTTCCACCCTTCCATGCACACTTCTGAACATTATTAACATTCACCAATGTGAGGAACCCTAGGTTCATTTGTGACCTGAGACTATCACCACCTTTAGCCTGAATGCTGGTGTTTTTCGCTTGTGCACCAGCATTCCACTTTAATGTCTGAGAATTCTTCTGTCTGCAGAGATGCAGAGCAACTAGTTTAGAACAGCAGTTTCACAACAACAGTTTCAGGCCTAATACAATATACACAGAGATCATAGATCTAATCATCAAAGATTTTACATTTACATTTACATTTACAGCATTTGGCAGACGCTCTTATCCAGAGCGACGTACATGGTGAGCAGTTGGGGGTTAGGTGCCTTGCTCAAGGGCACTTCAGCCTGAGAATCGAACCTGGGACCCTTCGGTCACAAACCCACTTCTCTAACCATTGGGCTATGGCTGCCCCCATTTTGAAGTGTTTTTGCCATTAGTGTTTAATTATTTCAGTTTTCTATCATAAATATATCAGAAACTCATTTAAACCAAAAGAAAAGTTAATTAGCACAACAGTTGCCCAACATCCTGAAACTCTTGTTGTTAAACTGGATTGTTTACACATCTTATCATCATTTGCCAGGATTGCTTTGACATATATCATGTGTCTGAAAGTTGCACAAATGATAAGTTTGCCAAACAACAACTATGCGTTGGGTTATTGTTTTTGTTATGCTCTAAAGCAGAGCTGGGTAAATGCAGTCCTGCGGGTCCTGTGTTCAGCACGGTCTGGGGATTTCCCTGCTCTAAGAATCCTGGTTCAACTCATTGTTAATTGCCAGGTTTAGTAAGTGTTTGAGAAAAGGAACTCTTGAACTGTGCTGGACACTGGCCCTCCAGGACCACTATTGCTCCAAATGTAAAATAAAATAAAACAAATAAAAACTTTAAAGCTCTGAGTATAAACATTACAACAAATTTACTGCCATTAACTTGAGCTGTTTCTTAGTTAAGAGTTATAATGTGTTACAGTGTTTAAAGTTTAAAAAGGTGCCCTATTGTTGCTTAGAAGTTACTACACAGTGGCATGTTCATGGGGTGTTTTTTCTTGTTTAAGCCATTTTCCTGTCATCACATTAAAGCATGTCATTCATTTTTGGAAGAAAAAAAATGCATTTGTAAATGAAGAATGTACCCTTCCTATGAATCGTATAGTTTTTGACACATTTTGTATTTAATTTTATCTAAAACTAATGTCAATCACATTGACTTCTGTGTCTGCAAATGACCCTCCCAGAGGTGATGATCAGGGTCCAAGCACAATGTGCTTTTTAAGTTATGAGAATCAGAATCAGAAAAACTTTATTGTCCCTAAGGAAATTGCTTAAACTACTGTATCTAAATTGACAGACCAAAAATGATGGGCATCGTTTTCAAATGACCTCCACATATTACCATTTTAAGAATGGTTAATTTTTTTTGTTAACAATAGATTTTAGTCAATATACCTGAAAAGCACTACTGCACTGTCATACTTGTTGAAAAGACAGAAATCACTGCACATTTTCTTATATTTTATTCTCAGGGTGCACCACAATGCATAATGTCCAAGTTAAAATCATAAAAATGTTATTTCATTCATTCTGCAGGACTAAGCCTCTGGAACTCCCTACAGGGATTGCTTTCTCACCTTGTCACCATCAGTACTGTGATTAATTCTTGATAACGAATGTATAGAGACATTATGAGATAATTATGGACCTCTTTAAATCAAAAGGAATTTATATGGCTCCTAAACATGAACAGTGGCCCTAATATAGTCTCACATATAAAATCTTAGATTTGCCACTAAAACGATCCACTGACAGGATAAGTTGTGGAAGCATTTAGGACGTTTCTCTGCCATACTTATGGAGGCACACTGCAATGAAAGACCCATATGAAGCGTTGTTCCTTTAAATCAGGGTAGTCCCAGTGCTCAAGGTGGTCAGACCTCACCCCACCTTTGGCAGAGGGGTGAGGGCTGACAAAAAAAGGAATGTTCTAGAGGATGGAGGGAATGGAGTAGATGAAAACAACTGAGCTCCACACACTGCAATGCAGAGGCAATACTCTCTCCTAGTTCTGTAGCTGTGCCTGCTTGGCTTGTCACCTCCTTTTCGTGCCACACACACACACACACACACACACACACACACACACACACACACACACACACACACACACACACACACACA
>JBBIGC010000131.1:4102465-4113410 GCA_037576955.1 Lepidarchus adonis | reverse complement strand
ACACACACACACACACACACACACACACACACACACACACACACACACACACACACACACACACACACACCCTCCCTTTCCTTATCAGAGAAATAAGCATTTTTTACAGAGTTTTAGCTGTAAAAAGCCCAGAGCAGATAGCCCATAAATCTGGCCATAAACCCGTTAAGTTGTCAGAGGTGCCATCAGCTATCAATCGTGCGCTGGGAGGCTGATGGAGGGGAAATAGGTGATAAAAAACAGCATTTTAGGGAAATTATGTCTAGTCTTCCATTTGCAAAAGTGCTGCAGTCGCATCCCACCAGAATCTTAATCACGAGCACTGGTGCGGGCGGGTGTGTGTGCGTGTGTGTGTCAGGGGTAAGATTCAGAAATCCAAAGAGGGTGGGCTGGAGTGTGCAGAAGTGGGGGATGGTGGTGTGGAGGGTAGAGGTGGAGGGGTGTGTAAGAAATTCTACAACCAGCATAAATCTCTCCCACACTCCTGTTTTTCTCTCTCCATTTTCCCCCTTCATTCTCTTTCTCTTCATCCTCCCTCTATCTCTCACTTGATCAAGTCCCTCTCTCCCACCCTCTCCTCATTTGCACTCTGCCTCCTTTCCTTCATCTTCTCGTTGCTTCCTTTGTATTCCAACTGCTTTGCACGACTCAGTATGACATCTTATCCCTCCCGTTCTCATTCCCTCCATCCATCTATCACTTCCAGACACGCTGTAGTTTGTTCACATGTATGGATTGGTAGACTGGCTATATACCCGGGTAAAAGTCAAGGTGGCAAATTGGTTCCTTGCAGCTATGCTACATAATGACTTTGGTTCCATGAAGAACTTGTACTGACAGTGCTAGAAAACAAAAACATCATATTACATTGTATAATTGTTGGGATTTTGCATTTTGGCACTGTGTATGAACAATTCAGCACAGGAACCATTTTTGATTCTTTCACAATCCTGTCAATGGATTAAAAATCCATTGAGATTTTCATTTTTTGTAAATGTGATTTTAAAAGCCTGAACATTGAAAACCTTATACATAATCTAAAGACTCTACATCAGTATTTTCCTTTACTTACCTGGAATCAAAGCCAAGAATCATTTAGGAACTGTAGACTGGATTCAGAAGATCCTGACAGAGAGATGGGTGGAGAAGAAGATGAGCACTTCGCCCCCTCATATAGAATTTATTGCACCCCAGCCTAGTAACATGGTGTCCCATGACAGCGCTCAGGATTGCCTGCATCTTTACTGCCGCTGTACTTTGGACATAAATAGATCGGATTTAGTGAAAAGGCTGTTTTATAGATGCAGTGTAATTGATATAGAAGCATAAAGCCATGGCTTTATTTCTTCTCTTTTTCTCTCTTTTTTCCTCACTGGTGGTTCCCTGCCATATTTGCATTCGGGGCATGCTTATAAAGCACTCAGCGAACGATGGAGAGGAGCCACATTCTGCAGGAGAGCTGCATGCCATCTTGATGAATGGCTTAGTGGTGTGATCTGTGACTTCCCCTTTTAATTTGAGGTCATTTGTTAATTAATTTGAATAGCCTCTTTGCCTCTGGTTCCACTCCAGAGCACTCACTATCAGAGTGATGTCATTGAGATCTTTGTTTAGGGGCATGAACACACATCCAGGCTACATGAGGTTAAAGCCCCAGAAATCACTACAACACTGCAATTGTGAGCAGCGATATGAGATCAGATGCATAAAGAGCAGTGGTAATGCATTAGCTCATCACGTTGCTAACAAAGCCAGGAATGGCACTTCTCACATGAGCGTATCACAAAAAAGTTCTCAATCTCATCAATTCTGCTCAACAGAACAGTATTAGTGTGGCGTAACAGCACTGTAAGACTGTATAATGCTTGTGCTGTTGTATATGAAGAACCTATCAGAACCTGAGCTGTATTGTGAGGTGCCTGGAGCTGGTTCAAGCAAGCAGGAGAACGTGAAAAGGTGTTGTACTGCCACCTACAGTGAGTCTATGGTGTTTCACATTAAGGCCCCTCACCCAATCTTGGTTCAATGTAGCAGGTCAGCCAAAAGGATACAATGGCAACCAAATGACATTACTAACAATTTTACGCTGCTAATTAAACATGCTTTGTTTTAATCAGCAGTGAATTTTACAGTGATTCTGTGTTGTTTTAAAATTTTTGACATAAACTCATCCTCGCAGACAATACGAAATAATACACTGACATTTGTTCAAAGTGATTGTGAAGAGTATGTTCTTTAAAAGTTGTCAGGAATGGTGAGTTTCAAAAATCATATGCTCATTGAGGTGTTTATTTTAAACATTTTATTACATTATAAACTGAAACAGTCACAATAGAATTTACAGCAACTTTTTGATAAATGCATGTGAAGGCCACTCAGGACTGTTTCTCAAAATATAAGAATCATTTTTTAAAGTTAAAAAGGCATGTTTCACAGTCTGTTTCTTTGGGGTAATGTAGCTAAAAGTTTAAATAGAATCATATATTTTTCTTTCTTCTAATTTAATAAGAAATGTTATTTTAGGAATATTGCAGCTCCATTGGAAAACTAAAAGAGCAAAGTTTGAATAACTGGACAGAATTTTCTGGGTAGCCATTCTTTTAAATAGTAATAATTACAAATAAAATAAGAGACTAAATTACATATGTGTATGACTGGTATTGGTAGCCTAAAGCCTCTGAATTACAGACCAAGGAGAATTCTGAGAGACTGCATTGTAAGCTAAAGGCCTATCCCTTTTCAAATTACAGTAAACTAATAATAGGCCTTTAACATCTAAGGCTGAAAATTACCTTATTGTCTCGATCCCCTTTCTCCTTGTGAAGTAAAATTAGAAGCAAAGCAAGAAAAATAGAATAATTATAAATATAAAAATAAATATATTTCTGCAAATTTGTTGGTGCAGTAGCAGGCTAAGGATGTTTGAGACTGTGGGGGAGGGATGGACAGAACAGAAAATGGCTCTGTAGTAGTGGACCTGACTGGCAGGGGGCAGTGAAACACTCATGAACAGCACTGGGGAGCAGCTGAGCTTAGAAAACCACACACAGCAGCAGAAAAGGACCTTGTCTATAATATCAGCTATGTGCAGTACAGTTAAATATGACAAATGCATTATTAGTAGAATTGATTGAGTCATTATGAACAAGCTAAGAATCTTAGCTAAGATCCATGTTATGTACAATGAAGAAACCAGTTTACTGCAAGTGAAGAAACCCTGTTCTTCAGTTCTTTTCCCTCAGCTATTTCATAGGCCCATTTACCGTTTATTATTATATTCCATGGTTCACGTCTGCTCATTTCATTTTATACTCAGATTAGCCTCCTGTTATAGCTTTTGGGTTTGTGCTACTTTTAAAAAGAGTTTTAAGAGTGAAGGCCAACTGTTAATGTCTGGTAACTTAAATAATATGCTTTTACTCAAGTTAACACAAAACGGGGCTGAAACATTGATGGCCGTAGTGTTTGAGATGCCTTAGACGTTCCAAAATAAGCCCATAAGCTTCAGCTGAATGACCCTCAAATGTCAAGCTATAACTTTTCAAGCCATAAAGAAAAGCAAATGAATCTTATTGCTTTTTTAAATACTCAAGACAGTTTAACATTGGTAATTATTAGAGGCAGTAATGTTACTGTACATAAGAAATATCAAGTATACTCATCACGCTAGCATTTAAAAGCACAAATGGCCACATGTGATAAAAAATAAGAGCTTGTGGCTTCCTCTTTGTCCTCAGCCTTGCAGTAAAATGAAGGATAAAGAGAAAGCACTGCACAATTCACGCAGTAAGAGTCATTTAGGTAATGAGGAAGGTAAGCCACACACATGAAACAAGAGTAGATGCCTGTGAGCTGATACATTGTGCAAGAGCTGAAAGGCAAGACACCCAAAATGTTAGTTGAAAATATGCATGGACTTGGAGAACAATTTTCTCTTGCTTAGTCAGCTCTGGTGTCTGTGTGTGGTGTGTGTGATGATGGGTACGTGGTTTTAACTTGTTTTGTAGCTTTGTGTCACTTCTGGTTCCCTAGGCTTCTGTACAAGCAGGATCATAAAACAGGCCTTTTTTTGCGCAGGGCAACTGTGTTAAAAGCAACACCTGTAACTCGATTCAGGGCTTTGGGCTTAGATGCCGATGGCAGCTTTATGGCCCTCGTGAATGAGGACACACACCTAAATAGACACTTTGTGTACATGACCAACACAGAATGCAGCTCAGCATTCCAAGGCCTGAGAGAGAGGCCATCTCTGGAAGCGTGTGAATGGGCACCATTTTGACTCTGTGTGGGTGTGTGTTGCATGAGTGTGTGTGTGTCTGTGTGCTGGTGTGTTTGCTCAGGCCATGGTTGGTGGGGGTTTGGGGGAGTGTGCGGCTGCCCTGAGGACTCCTGCTAATGTTTTAGTCATTCGACAGCCCCTGGGCTGGCAGACACATTCAGTCAAAAAGCATTTGAGCGCCCTCAGGTCCTTGCAGTGATTTACTGCTTATTTGGACATCTGCAGAGTGAGCTTCTGCACCTCCATCTCTCTCTCCCTCTCTTTCTCTCTCTTTCTCACTCTCTTTTTTTCTCGCTTTTTCATTTCTCTGTCCCAGACATTCCATCTCTCGCTTTTTAGTTCTCTGCCACATGCACATATACTGACCATCTCTCAACTTCAGATTTTAGAAATTATTTGGAAACTGTACATCTTAAGTTATCCAAATCTAGAATAAAATTTCAAATGTTTCCCCAACCATCTCTGAAGATTTTGGACCCTACCAATACACAGTCAGGTAGGTAGGGTACACCTTTTTGGGTGAAAAGATCAAAAGATATTGCACACAAGCCAGAAGACTTGATGCCAAAGTGTTTTGGGAGTGACTGAGACACCTTGGTTTACACCAGAAGCTCAATGTTTGGAAAAAGAACTGCGTTCCAGCAAGAGAATGCATTTCCATTTGTGAAACATAGTGGTCGTAGTATAAAGGTTTGTAAAAGTTTTTAGTTGCAGTCATTGCTGCACAAGGGGGTTCACATACTTTTGTGAATTTATGTAATGCTGAATCATTTTCCTTAATAAATTAATAGTCAAGTATATTATATCTAATGTACATTACACCAAACAATTTCATTTCAAAATCGAGAAAAATGTAGTTTATCATTGTGTTATCCCATGAAGTAAGTATAATGATTTAATGATTTTGATGCTAACCATTGACTAACCATTACCCAACTTGTTATCTGCACTAGCATCTAAGCTCCTTAGGTCATTTTCGACACAAAAATGTCTTGACTACTTTCAGTGGTGAATTAACCACCCTCCTAACTATAGCTTTAAACCTCATTGCTTTCACATCCAACGTAACTCATATGGTGAGTGCAGCTCAAACCTGCAGGCTTTCTGACACCCAGCAAATCTTCACCAGCTGGACTCATCAATTGCACTGACAGCTGTCTTTGTACATGTGCAAAATCACATCTAGGACAATAAACAACCTTTTCTAATGTGACAGACACAACAGATCCTTCTTCTCACTCTTGTTGTGTTGAACATATGCATTTCATTGACAGTTTTTTTTTATTAATCATTACCCTCTTTGGCATAAATGTTTGATTAAAACACTAGCCTGGTAAGAGTGTGTGCATGTAATATGTTAATGACTAATGCTTGATTCTCAGGCACATTTGATTGATTGGCAATCAAAATCAACACTAAAATAACATATGAAATAATAAAAAATATAAAATAAAAATCACAATTGAAGCCTACAGAAAAAGTGATATATCATTTTGTTTGAAATATTGTCAGCATTTTATACATTTTCTGAGAGACATTTTTGTATGCAAATTAAAAAAAATTGTGTACCACCTTTTTTATTTAATATTTTTCTGGTCCATATATGTTTTTTTCCTTTTAGTTTTTTTCTGTGGTATTTCTGTAGGAATGGATATGATTGCATTACACTGCCACTGTTCCTATTTCTTGTGGGTCATCCTGCAGCTCCTCTCTTCAATTGATTAATTACATTCTTCATAAGTCTAGGATAATTTTTTTGTGTTTCCACAAAGGTTTAACAATTACTCTTTCCAACTAAAGGCAATGTCTTATATTGACACCTGGTGTAATTTGCCTGAGAAAAAGGCCTTTATTTCTTTGTATTTCTAACCTTTAAACATACACGTTTATTTTATTTCAGAACATTTTAAAACAGGCACTAAAAGTATATAATATAAATAAGTTAAATAAAACAAATGTATCTGTGCCCCTCACAAATAAATAAAAGATTTATAAATTTGTTCATCCACAGTTAAGTGTAAGAAAATTTCTGAAAAATTGTTTCCAATCTCAATGAATGAGGGTTTTTATCTCAGTAGTAGTTAAGTGGCTTCTTGTGCATTTTGGCCATGGAGGCCTCCAGCTGCTGCAAGCCTGAGAGAGGATATTGAATGGTTATCAATAGCATGTCTAAGGTCTGTGGGTGGTGCTGAGTGTGTGGCATGCATGTTGAAAGTGATGGCCAGGGGCCTTTTGTCTTTGTTAGAAATATGGTGTTATTAGCATCTGTCTATCTGCAGGAGACGCATAGTCATTCACAAACTCTTTCATACACACAGAAGGCCTGCAATCAGCTAGAGAGCAGACGGACAGGATAATTGGTGGACAGTGGATGTTCACTGCTCTAGTTCAAGTAGGACTTGCTTTGGTGAATCTTACACCTCAAGTGGACAAATAGCTGCAGGGAGAATGTACAGCTGGATTTATTGAGTGTTTTGTTTTCAAATACCAACCATAACTGAAAGCGGCTGCTTCTGAGGTTGGCTTACAACGCCATTTATTTACAACCAAGACAATACATTCAAAGCACATCAGAGAAATCCTTGGCAGAGATAATGTATTGTTTTAAAATATGCCTTAAAGGCCTCAATCTATATTGCATGTACAGCTGTGGGGAAATGTCCTTTAAAAAATCTAGAAAAATGTCTGTGGGTTTGCATTGGCCCTGTTAGTCTGAAACTGCCTTCTGATGTGTTCTTGGAATGGTTTCAGTAGGACAGGCTGTTTTGTTCTTTGCCACTCTCATTGGAATAGTCAGGATCATAGACGAGCTCTGGAATCTCCTTCAGAACAGCAGGCCACAAAAATTCTTGCAGGCCCTTATTTTGAAGGATTTTTCTCCTCTTGTAAGAAATACTAAACTTGCTGCAAAGAAGTAAACAACTGCTCTGGCTGTGAGGGGAATCGCCTGAGATTGGGAGAGGGGGAGGTGAAGGAAAGAAAAAGAGAGAGAAGAGATGAGGGGGGTACAACGTTTGAACATGACATTGTAAAAGGAGAAGGCCCTTTTATGACTTCTAGTGTTAAGGAGACTAGGCTGCAACAAGAAGCAGCACAGGAGCGCAGCCCATGTCGCAAAGCTGTCTTTCTTCCCCTCCTCATCTCTCTCTTTCTATCATTCTTTTTTTTCTTACTTCTCACTCTGTGCCTAGAGATGAAATGTTGGGAATGGTGAAGGATGTAATTATTTTCATGTGGAGTTCAGCCTATATCGCTGTACAAATGTAGCAGCATGTTGCTCGAGACATGTTTACAGTCAAATGTTATGTCTTCTCATAAAAGTGTTTATTGATAAAGGAACTGACAACTGTGGGATAGGGATTGCAAAGGCGGAACAACAGAAAATGAGAAGTGGGGGTGGGTGGCAGGATAGACATTCGTCCTATTTTAGGGAATGTGGGATTTTAATTATGCTAAACCCAAGACAATAATAGTATGGAAACAAAGCAATAGAATGTTGCTGCATGGACACCACTTCTGCTATGCAATATATATTTCATTTTATGTGATATGTGAAAGTATAGTTAAGGCGAATGGCTGCTCAGCTTAGATTTTTTGTTTTAATTGAATGCTTATGCATCAGTATTATGAAAATTCCACATATGTTAAAGAGTTCATGATATATCAGCCCGCAATGTGCCATACACTGTGAAATGGAAAGTGAAATAATTCTTTTCACAAAAGTATAACCTAGTAATTACTACTGATTCTTTATCCATTATTATATAAATAAAAGTAATTGGACTTTACTCATTATAATTGGGCTTTAACACTATATTCATCTACCATGTCTGTGGCTTTGAATTGGTGCATCTGCTCAGTATTGTGAAATATACATATTACACAATGTGCATGTCATCATGTATGCTTTAGTGATGACTGTATATTTTTAATGCCTTATTCTAAGGCCTGTTTATTTTATTGTTGTATTGTCAAGCTTGTTTTTTGTTGTCACTCTTAAAGTAATTTGAATTGAATTGATTCATATTCCACAGTCCATTCATATTATGTGAATGACAACTGGATAGGGTAATCTGGTAGCCTTGTGGTTAGGACCTGCCAAATAATCTGGTTACATTAACATATATTGAAATTATTTCCTTTTTCTACCAAGTTTCTATTTTAAAGATTAAAAAAAGTTTTCAATATCATTTCACCCCCATGTGAAGTGATACCATAGCGAGGCTACAGAGGACATTCTACTGGATTAGACAGAGCATTTGTCACCATTCTCCTACACCAGCTTCTCCTCCGTGACTTGCTATATCTTGAATCTGCAGACAGGCTTAATCCAAAGGAAAAGACCTTGGGGTTGCCCCACACTGCTGTGTGTTTACCATCCCTCCCTGTAAAAATGTCGCACATTGCAGCACTGCCCTGTGATTTCAGGCTCATGCACATATACACACACACTGCTGCATGCAGCTTCAGCCAGCCAGAGCAGTCCACTTCCAGACGTCAATACCTGAACACAGTTTTCACCATGAGGAAAAGACATTAAGGGAGGACAACTGCTGCTTTGGCTTCACTTGCTTGGTTGAATGGTGATTGTCATAAGGTGGATGGAGAGACGCTGTCTGTCTGGGGTGGATATTAGATGATTAGTGATTAGATTAATCAGTAGGCATAACTGGGTCCATATAGCAGTATAAAATGCTATAGGAGAACCACTTGTAGTTCTCAAAAGAACATTTTGATACACTGTTCTTTATAAACCAATCACTTAGCTGACAGTTTTTTTTAGTTTTTGTTCTTTTCTCTGTTTTATTAACTATGTATATTGTAAAGCTCTTTGAGCTGCATCCTGATGTGTGAAAAGTGCTCTATAAATAAAGCTTATATTAATGAAATCCAATGTGGTTTTGCTATGGCATGGCTTCACAAAATGCTTTAAGCTGGCATGACATAAATCTAGAAAGTAATACTTTCAAAAATTGAGGCTTTCAGTGAAGATACTGATTTATTGCTTATTCTCTGAGTTTACTTTTTCTTTTCTTAATCTGTGAGGTTGTATTGCAGACCAGCATGTAGCATTGTTACATGTTTGACTGTATGTGCCTTTCAAGACTATGGCAAAAGACACAAATAGTGACAAACGCTCTGGGTTATTTAATTAGAGTTAGGCTTAATGGCTTCCATGTTGCAGTAGAGGTAGTGGCAGGGTTGCTGGGAGGAGGGAGCAGTGACATCAGTAGACCTTAACTAGAACCAGATGGAGGCCAATTAAGTGGAGGACAATGCTGTAATGGAAAGTGAGCCTGTGCGTCTTCACAGGTGTCAAAAAAAGCTACAGAGGAACAATGGAGAAATAATGCAGTTGGAAAAAGAGAGGAGGATGGAGCTTAAGGAGTGGGAGCACCAGGCAACCCCTGATGGAACTGGCTTTGAAGAAACATTTTTCATCCCTTTGGTCATAACTGCAGGCCAACACTGGAGCGCACCACCCGGTGCAGTTCAGACTTGAAGCTTGAGGCTTGGCTCCAGCACTCAGGGCACCACCTAAACTTGTTTTTCCATGAACTAACTCTATAACTAACACGTATTCGACATGAAAATGAGGCATTGCATCATTTGTTTACATTACAGTGATCTTTTGTAAACACAGAAGTTGCCAAAGAGTGGATACACTTTTTGTTCATCTCTAATTTCCCCAAGATGTTTGGATAAAGCCTTTTTCATATAGAACTGCTACTGAACTGTCACGTGTTAATTAACTTAAGTTGTAAAGCTTCTACCAATTAAAGATTTTTCCTTGGATTGTATGGCTAAGCCAAAATCATTTAGGAACCTTTCTTTTTAATAGTGTGTGCGTGTGTCTGTGTGTTTGTGCCAAGGGTGGCTTAATAGTTTAGACTTGTTGAAGACTTCTCCACAGTGTCTGGACACTATAAAAGACAAGGCCAGACAGGGGTGTGGGCTTAGGATGCATGCATAGAAAAGAGCACTGAGGTTTCTAAGCAGGATCTTGATGACAACCAAACAAAATAACATGGCAAACAGTGGCTTGTCATTTGTCTGCGGTGAATGCAGACTTCATAATAAAGTCAGATGAAATATCACTTGCCATCTAAATGCAATGGTCTCATATCAAGATAGATTTCAGTAAAGATTATTGAATGGGCTACACTTGATCATAGAAGAAATAAGTGGTATAATTATTATTTTTTTATATATATATTTACTGACTCAAATAAAGATCATTAAGCAAGTGAGATCTGATTATTGTAAAAATAGGTGGAGCACGCTGTATAGATAAAAACTGTCCAATACAGTGTGTTGGTAAAATCAAATACTTGGTTTGTGATCAGTATGTTCAACAACATTAAAACCACTAACAGGTTGAGTGAATAACATTGATTGTTGTGTTACAATAATATGAGAAGTTAGGCAGCAGGTGAACAGTCAGGTGGATGTGTTGGAAACGGGAAAAATGGGTGAGCATAAGGATCTGGACAACTAATTGTGATGCCAACATGATTGAGGGGTCCTCAAACTTTTTTGGCTTGCAAGCTACTTTTAAATTGACCAAGTCAAAATGAGCTACCAACAATACAAATTAAAAAAATTACACACACACACACACACACACAAACACACACACACACACACACACACACACACACACAC
>JBBIGC010000131.1:4091783-4102365 GCA_037576955.1 Lepidarchus adonis | reverse complement strand
ACACACACACACACACACACACACACACACACACACACACACACACACACACACACACACACACACACATACATGTTTTAAAAGAGTACTTCTCGATTTTCTAATGGCACAGTCGTTTAGTTGAAGAACACGTTCGAATATTCGGCTATTGTTCGCATAATTTGGCAGTTCTTGCGATAATAAGAACTACAATTTATTTTGCATAGACGTTGGCGACTTTCGATGTGTTCGATGTGTGTCTTGCATGATTTGCTGGCTTTCTTCCACCATGAGTTTGAGCTGTTTCACAAAGATGTGAAAGATTAAAGCACCGAGTGATTCTTTCTTTATTGTTGAAAGAATATGATGAAACACTGGTTCAAAAGTGCAACAGAGAGCTGTCAAGGTAGAAACGTAAATGAGAATAGAAAACAATTATGTCACTAGTGACTATTTTAAACACTCCTTATTCGTTTAGTCTTTAATTACAATCACCGATGATCGTGTTAAAGCCACATCAAAACTAGTCACTCATTTTTTTTAAACCTGTTTATCTCATTAGTCTTTTCTTTGCCTCATATTTGATTTTCAACAGATCAAAGTTTTTTTTTTATTTCTCCTTGTTTGATAATCAAACACTGCATTATTTATACACCACTCATTAAGTTAATCTGGCTTGGAGAACCCTTACACAGCCAAGCAGTCTATTTGTTCCATTAATACCCCAACACTATAAAGGGATCTCCATTTAGCGAATGCTTCGAATGCGAGTGTCGTTTTATAAAACTCCAGAGAAACACAGCAGTCGCTTTAATCAAACATCGAATCAGTACAAACAGCAAAACAACACACTTGAAATGACGGAGGGTCACAGAATTTGCGCAAATGCCTCGACTTACAAACCGATTCCACTTGTTTCTTTTTCTTCTTGTAGAGAATGTGTGATATTGAGCAGCTATTTAATAAAAAACTGTCGATTTATTGACCGGGATATGTTGCCGCACTGATCACTTCAACAACACGAATGCAAACAGGAAGAAAGGCGCGCGCACGCACGCACATGTACAGAAAGAGAGAGGGGGGGGAGATTAAATCTATAGCGAAATATGTTAAATAATTGGTGATTGATACTTTGTTATTAACATTTAGACCATGACCGACACGAACGACTGTACTCATGGCAGTACACCAGTAGCTTTATAAACAACCATAAATAGAAAATAAAATGAATAAAATCATGCCTATAATCAATCCACAAAATTCCAAGTGGGAGAAACCCTTTTGGTTGTATATTACTCTCTGGAAAACTAAGTTACAATCTGAGCACAGCTTTATCTTGGACTAGCAAATCAGATCGTTTTCGTATAATATCCCCACTATATACACAATGTTGCTGATTACGTTCGGTAACTAAGTAAAGAATGGTTTAGACAAGCATTCTTCATATTTATACCGGTATAAACGCTATATGTATATGAATATGTCGTGTCTAATATATTTCGATAGATGTATTTGAAATGTATCACCGTTTTTATTAGATTTTTATAAAAGTATACAAACACTTTCAGAAAACACACAATTCATCATCCAAAATATGCATTTAAAAGCATGGATTTCAAACTGATGCCATAATGAGAAATATTAAAAAATATTATGATATGAAATCTCCCCAAATCTTTCCTATCAATGTTTGTTGAATGAAAGCTGCAGTTTATTAGAAAATGTAATGAAAACATTAATACCATCGTTTTTCATAAAGGCTCATTTTGAATACATTATTTTTGCTACTTTATTTCTACTTGGAAAATTTCCACTGAAATAACACATATCCACTCAACACATTAAAAATGAATATAACCATAATTCCCAAACAAAAAACTTATAGCAGAATTTATTTCAACGTCATTGTGAATTACTGCACAAAAAGAGACGCTATTGTATTATGTGCCGTTTTAAGCTTTGTTACACTTGATCCTGTGTTTTGGCTGATGGACGAACTGTGCTCATGAGATAGAAGGACTGATTTATAATCTGATATGTTTAACATGTATTTTCATCAGGGACGCCAAATGCACTATTCTTCATTCACGTAATTATAGCAGTGCGTTACAAAGTTTATGAATCATCCGTTGCTTGATGTAGTATGATTTATTCTAACACAAACACTTTGAACTGTTGAGCTGGGTTCAGCAAATGACTCATATTCACAATGTCAAACCCAGATTAAGTTTTGAAAATACTGCCAGAGACGAGCGTCAGAGTTACCAGAAGGGCGTCAATGTCGTTGGTTGTGTTTTTCTTCATGTACAAATTTAATACTTGCTCGTGCTCAAGAGTTTAAACGGTTTCCTATTGTTTAGCATCAGTCGGACTGCAATCCTTTCAATTGCGCCAAAGTTTTCATGCACCCGAGTGTGAAGTTCATTCTTGTCTGTCTAGACTCTGATTACGACCCTGTGTGTCTGCGCTTTTTACCTTGACCTTGGACTTCCGTGCAGCTGCCAATTGCAAGAGGCGTCCATATTCGTCAGTCCGGCGTGGACAGAACTGGATTAGTCTCTGTATCATGTGCAATTACTTCATATCCGTTGCATTTACCACTGAAAGCTAAATATTTCCGTGGAATATTCCTTCATAGAACTACACATATATTTTGTTATCGTAAAAACAGAAGCTACAAAGAAAAGAAAAAAAATTATGAAAATAAAAAATAAAACAATAAAACACAAAAACTATTTTTTTGTGTCATAAGGTGATACACCACATTAAAAACTGACACTGGATGAGATGAACAAAGCCCACACACAGCATGTTAATTCGTGTTGCAAAAGAATTCTACTTAACACAGATTTTTGAGAATTTGATTATTCACCAGCCTTTATCTTCAAAACATCTGACGACGCCCATGATTGTCTTTTTAATATTTAGTTAATTTTATATGCAATTGCATGACACCAAAGTGCATATAGCATATACAGTATATTCTGTGTAAGATGATCTGTTGGGTGCAGTGATTAAATACTACACTTGAACATTTGAACATGTGTTAACAATGTATGGCTGTGCTTTCGCAATTTAAGAGCCTAAAACATTGAGATTTCTTGATGCACAAGAAATACCAACAATATATTGTTCTCAGAATTTGAGAGCAAACGATGTTTGATCATTTTTCAAAACCCTCTTACAAATTCCCATCTCAGAAAATAAAACCAAATGAGTTTAAAAAAAAAAAGATGTAGATGTTCATACTACATGTAACTCTGAATATATTTTATTAGCCGGTTAGGCACTATTCTATTTTATTATCTGTATAATTATTATTAGAACAGTGCTTGCACTGAAACGTAGAAATATGAATATTTCTTCCATGAAACTGGTTGCAATAAATTCAATGAAAGCCTGTACAAATGAATCACAAATTGTCGTTAATCACTCACATCGTCTTTCAGCAAAAGACTTGTCTTGCTTCAGAAAAGGTATCACACAAAAATGGTTTGCTATCTAGTCCAAACGAACAGCAAATTATTTCATTTAGTTTTGGGTACAGACGTATGATATACACAGATGCTTAATGGGCTAAATTCGCTTCTTGGTGCAGTGAATCAAATTCAAAATCAGTGTCTGCTCTTTTGCTTTCTGCTTTCTGCACATGCTTGTCGGCTAAAACGTGTGGGGTTGTTTTCGTCTGTCTGGCCCCGAGTTTTCGGTGCCTTCCCCTTTAAGAACGGCTCACGGTGGCGTCTTTGGCCAATGCGCGCGCGCCAAAAGCCAGTGAAACTTGAGCCAGCACGCTTTTAAAGGGATTATTACCCCCGCCCCGCCGCGGCACTCTCCCCGGGGTCTTTAGCATATCACGTGCCAGCGCTTTAATGAACCGGACGCGCTGAAGGGGTCGGCGTGCGCATGCGCGCGTGTAAAACTGTAGTTGGAAAATGAGGCATCGTCTTGGAGTAGTCGACTTTTAAAAAGCATCGACAGCCCGTGATATGACGACTTCGCTGGTTCTGCATCCACGCTGGGCGGACACCTTGATGTACGTGTACGAAAAAAGCCCGAATGAAAGTAGCCCGAATAAAACTCAGACCATGGAGGGATTGAGCGGGAACTGCCCTGCCACCCACTGCAGGGACCTAATCACGCACCCCGCACTGGGGCGACATTCTGGCACCATCGCGACCCACCAGGGCTCCGTCTATTCGGATATATCCACCCCTGACGCGGGACGTCAGTGTCCCGCGCCCCAGACATCGTCCAGTGCCTCTCTCGGCTACGGCTACCCGTTCGGAAATCCATACTACGGCTGCAGGCTCTCGCACTCGCACAACATGAACCTGCAACAGAAGCCGTGCTCGTATCACCCCGCGGAAAAGTACGTCGAGCCCAGTGGAGCCTTACCCACCGAGGAGCTCTCCAGCAGGGCCAAGGAATTCGCTTTTTACCCCAGTTTCGCTGGCTCGTACCAGGCGGTCCCAGGCTACCTGGACGTGTCTGTGGTGCCCAGCATTAGCGCGCATCCCGAGCCACGGCACGACGCCCTGATTCCAATGGAGGGTTACCAGCACTGGGCTCTGTCGAACGGCTGGGATGGGCAGGTGTACTGTTCAAAAGAGCAAACGCAGTCGTCCCATCTCTGGAAATCTCCTTTTCCGGGTGTGTGTTCTTTTAATCTATTTATCTAACTGATTAATCACCACATATAACGAAGCATTTCACATACTGCATAACTGTAACTAAGCTTTGGTTATTACTATGAAATCACTATTGCTGAAGAGTCTTTTAGATTGCATTGCGAAAATGAAGAAAAGTGACAACAGAAGTAGTAACAACAACAACAACAACAACAATAACAACAACAACAACAACAACAATAATAATAATAATAATAATAATAATAATAATAATAATAATAATAATAATAATAATAAAGAAGAAGGAGTTATCGAAGAAAACTTAAGTTACTGGGAGAAATATTAATCAGATTTATTCAAATTAAATGTCAAGAATGAATTTTGACCTGGTGATGATGATTTTGACCTGGTGATTGTGATCGATAAATTAAGTATTTCTTCTGGATGAAAGGAATAAATAGAAATAGGATTTTCCTTCTACTCAACAAACCAAACGTAAAATGATGCTTAATTTAAATGACGTGAGACTACAGATGTGTAGCCATTTAGTTAGAAGGAATGAAGTCACAGTCTTTCAGATTGGAACTGGTTGTGACAGTCCATTCTACCTTTGCTCTTCCAGATACAGCGAGTCCTGTTAGTACTGCGCCAATAAATCGCTGAATCCTTGTCAGCAGTGTCCGAGGAGCATGTGTCTTGGACTCTCTACATATACCAGATTTTCACTGACTGGCTGTTGTAGTGCATGCAAGTGTGTATATGTACACGCACACTGGTTGCCTATGTTTGCTATGTTTGATATCTGAACAGACAGAACACCACTGAAACAGCACCAGGCCAAAATGATCTGTAATGTTTATTAGTGAATGGTAAGACACTGCTGGTTAACGCTGAATGGCTGTCCTCACCATTCAGAGTGACTCCCGTTGAGAATCCTTATAGGGAGAGTGAGAGCAGAAAGACAGATAGACAGACGGAGCGACAGACACACAGCTAAAGCCTCCTACGTACGATCTGACGGCGCACGCGCACTTCTAGAACACAAGGGAACATCCATAAAAAAAACAAAAAAGTAATATGCTGGACAATATTAACTACTACCATTATTATCATTGCCCTGTTTTTTATTGAGATGTGACTGTTTTTACATCCACTCATCATCTTACCACTATTTTTACTCATTGTTCATTCACATTCTTGAAACAACATATTATAAACTAAAGGAAATATTACCACCATATTATATGTGATCTCAATGGCGAATCAGATTTGAACTAAATATGGTCATCATGACATGTGAACACCGTCTTTAATCTTGTTGTACCTACACATTTAGTAGGCCTTATTGGAATCCAAATATGCAGTGTACACTCGAGTTAGTATTCCTGCTTTCATATATAAGTTATATGAAAGTATTGATAATATATTATATTATATATATTTCTTTACCCGCAATATGCTCTGTGTCTTTTGAATGTGCCCGTGATGTACAGGTGCAATCTGGGCTCATTTGCATAAGAAATCAATTCCGGGAATAACGTATGACGGTCTACTTTCTCTGCTTTACAGAGTTTTACCTGTTCAACAGCACATTATGGTAAATGTCGCAGACAGCCAACCGGCCAAATAACGAACGAACAAACTAAAGAACTAACTAATACGTACATAATTAAATCATAATCCGCCATTGGTCACAGCACGTTGTAGCTTTTCGTGTATGTTGAATACAAGAGGGGTTTGTGAATCTGTAAGATTAAACGAAATGTCTTCCTATGTCTTTTGTAGACGTCGTCCCGTTGCAGCCTGAGGTCAGCAGTTATCGGCGAGGACGGAAGAAGCGGGTTCCCTACACCAAGATCCAACTGAAGGAGCTGGAGAAAGAGTACGCTGCCAGCAAATTCATCACCAAAGACAAAAGGCGACGCATTTCCGCTACGACCAACCTGTCTGAGCGCCAGGTTACTATTTGGTTCCAGAATCGCAGGGTGAAAGAGAAGAAATTTGTCAGCAAATCCAAGACGAATAATCACATGCACACCTAATGGAATGCCCAGCCGAATTCTGTGCGCTTTTGACAGTCTGAAATTTACCTCTTCTCAAAAACCACGAATGAAGAACATGCACCTAGGTCTACCCGTCTTGCGCCTTCTTATTTAATTTAAATCATGCACCCCATGTCACCGCCGCTCACCCTTAAGCCTTTGGGGGACAATGCCCTGAAACTGTGAAAAAGATTGAAAAGTCATTTCAACTTCACCTTTTTATGAATGTACATATAAATATATAATATTTAAAATGAGATCTGAATTTCGAAGGGACACTTGTGTTATGTGCCGTAGCAAAAAGGAAAAGGCGACATTTTTGTTCGTTCATGTGCAAAATCCATTGCAAATTACCACAAAACAAAAGGACTTTGCTTATGCTTATAAAAGGCTGATTGAGAACTTGAACAAAGCTCGAAGAGGCTGCAGCAAACGAACAATGTAGAATCTCTCCATTATGAATATTAAACATTTTGCATTCATGGGAGATATCAACTTTGCTCCAAAATAAGCCTTCGAGTTTTCTTTTAAAGCTAAATGTTTCACTGTGGGATAAATTACTTTTTAACGCCGAGGGTAAACCAGGCTGCTAATGTTTAACTGTACAGTGCAATGCCTATATTATTTAATTCATATTCTCGCGAATGACAGGGCTGTAATATGGAATGTTTCAAGATCATCTATCTGTGTTTCCCTTTCTACCAGTGAATTGTATGTCTCTGTCATGCAATTTGAATGATTGTAAGCAATCCAGACATTTAGTATTACACGTAAATGCACAATTTTTCTTGTTTTATATATAAAGTGATATATCGTAAAGCATTGGAGCTGTTCACACATCTTGTTGAGTCTGTTCCTCCTTTGTGCAGTATGTGAACTGTATCATGGTGTTTAATTCATAAAGTACTGAATGGAGACATGTTTTTTAAATAAATAATGACAATGGAAATCTTTGAATTACCTCCTCTACTTTGGCAGTGGAAGTAATTGTGTAATTGAGTATCAGCTAATAAAATCACACTCTGCCATGCATCCAATTAATGATTCTCGATTAGCTGGACTGCAGATAATGGTTGATTAAGTTCAGTTACTTCACCTTAATGAGCGAAACACGTGAGTTTTAAAACTGATACATTTTTCAATAAAGTTGGTCTGTATTGGAAGCATCCTGGGAAAATTGGGAGCATACATATTTGTCGATTTTGCACTGGACTCCCAGTTTTCCCAAAACAGACGAAATCCACTACTTCAAAGCTTAACATCCTGATGTACATGTGACTATGTTCTTCGTTTTTACCTTGAACAAATATGCAAGATTATGAGTGAAAAACAATATAAGTAAATTTTCAAATATGATCCAGTTTATTTCTCGTGTCCAGTGATACTGTTAAATGCCATTGAGTGACAGTGATCCCAGTATTGCACTCATATTCTATTGGTTTATTTTCTTTCAGATCAGATTCACAACAATAAAATGATAGACAGAATTGGTCATTGTATCAAAAGAGTTTAATTATACATATGTTATATAATATACATTATTATATACATATGTCATAAGCCTTTTGCTATTGAGTCACCGGCATTAACCTGCAAGCAGACGACCTGTCCCCATCATCTTGTTAAGATCATCGTAGAAAGGTCATAAATTAAAGTCATAATTTCTATGCCGACATGCATTGACTCGCACGCTTTTTTTGGCGGCGGTAGATTCAATTTGTAAAACTATGTATTAAAAAAAATCTTGACATCCACCTGTTCGGACCCTTAGGGGTGACCACTGAATTTTTTGTTGAATACTTTTTTGAGCATATCCTAGTATTTTGTGTGATCTGTGTTTCTCTGAATATATAATGCTGGACATTTACGTTTACTATATTTGACAGACGCAGAGCAACATACAGGGTGAGCAATTGTGGGTTATGTGCCTTGCTCAAGGGCACTTTAGCCTGCTGGCTGGTTCCAGGACTCAAACCTGTGACCAAACCCACTTCATTTGCGCCTTTTGTAACTAATAACTATCAGTGCTTTTTGAAATGGGTGACTTCTATGGTTAAATACAGTTGATGGTTACAAAGAAGGCCAATTGTTTATGCTAAGCGTCATACATTTTAGCAATCGATTGTAGCTTTTTCATTTAAATCAATGTTCTTCAATTAAATTATAAGGTTCACTGTAAACCGGCGATTTATTTATTTATTTATTTACAAATTTCTATTATTTTTTTTGTCCATATAAAGAAATTAAGTTCTCTAGTTGGCCTACGGTACAGATAAATCCAGATACAAAGTTTAAAATAAAGACAGAGCAGGTTATATATGGTGTAAATCAGGTGTTTTGTAACCATTATAGAGGAACGTCCATAAACTCTTGGTAAAGTTGGTAAACCACACCCGCACAATAGAGTTAGTACAATGTCGCACACCAGCAGTTATGACATTTGTTTCAAGCTCATCTTCACCACAGAAGAGATTACGAGTGGAAAAAACCCTGATTTGGTAATATAACAAAAGCTGCAACACGTTTATTAGCATAGATTTTAATGTAATATTTATCATTATCAACTAGAATCAAATAATGCGCAACCCGAT
Organism: Lepidarchus adonis; assembly: GCA_037576955.1. Lineage (NCBI taxonomy): Eukaryota > Metazoa > Chordata > Actinopteri > Characiformes > Lepidarchidae > Lepidarchus > Lepidarchus adonis. The sequence continues at coordinate 4,093,125 of JBBIGC010000131.1, read as the reverse complement.
TTGTGCACAAGGAAAATTCTCTTTGCAATAAACATAAATATATAAACCTGTCTTGCTGCTTATATACATATACGTTTTATCAGAAAATGGTAACTAATAAATAATAGATAGGTTTTGCCTTCAAATTATGATTCTAATTTTAAATCGTATGCTCACACACATTAACGCACACACAAATACGCCAGACTTTCGAGGGGAGTCTACTCTTCATAGTTGATTTAAGCCAAACATTTTAAAAATGCATGAACTGCATTAAAAAAAAGTAACTAAGCGAAACGTGTATCTTTCTGCAAAACTTGCTTGTTCCCCTTTGTTTTGACGTCACATGGTCTTTACCCTTGACCGTGACTATGCAGTCACTTTGACCTTGACATCAGAGACTTGTGCATAATAAATAGGGGGCTGGACACTAAATACCAGCGGTTTGTTTGTAGGCAAACAAGGTGTTATTTCCCTGTCTAGACGGCTTGAGTTAATGACGTGCAATAAATGCATAAAAAACGGGAAATAACAGATATACCATGTCTTTACCATTTTTGACTATCTAAAGCATCGTAGAACGTTTTTTCTCAGGGCCTTGCCCAACGCGCAATGGCTCTTCCGTGCCTCTCAGCTAATATAATTCTAAAACCGCCAATGGTTGTATTCTCTCATCGTGAGTCGCACGTTGTACTTACAACGAAGACAGGTAGAGACTTTAGGGCAACAAAGGACAGTTCACAGAGACTGCATCCCTCCATGTTAGGGCCTCGAGCAGTGAAATCATGGCATTTTTCTGCAAAAAGCAAGCGATAACACAGGGTCCCTTTCAAAGGTAGGGGTGGTTTCTTTGTTTCTTGTACGGAAGTGGGCTACATTGCCTTGATATAAGAACTGGTTGGCTCTCTTTGATTTAATGACGATGTGAAGCGCAACTTTATGAACACTGAAAGTTGTCTTTATTCTGCTGTACGGCTTCCATTTATCACAGCACATACGATAAGCAGCATTCATACATGGAATGTGTTCATGGTCTTATCAGTTTGCTGTATAATTTATAGTAATTTAATTTATGCTAGAAGATTAGCAATGACAGTTTCTATGCGATGATACAATCTCTACAAAACTGTTTGTATGCTAATACAATTTATAATCGACCCTGGACTTAACGCCGGAGAGATTTGACGTCATTTATAGAGCTGACTTTGATTGATTCTTACTTTTCTGTGAATTTTTTTATTAAATGCGGGTTAGTAATTTTATACAATTTTCAGATTACTTTTGATTACTATATCTATCTATCTATCTATCTATCTATCTATCTATCTATCTATCTATCTATCTATCTATCTATCTATCTATC
>JBBIGC010000131.1:4008626-4021983 GCA_037576955.1 Lepidarchus adonis | reverse complement strand
GTGTGTGTGTGTGTGTGTGTGTGTGTGTGTGTGTGTGTGTGTGTGTGTGTGTGTGTGTGTGTGTGCGTGCGCGCGCGTGTGTGATATGGCGTGAGCTTTGCCCACTATCAGACACCAGATGACGCTCTTGTCTAACTGTCTCGCCCCTTTTGCCCAGACCCCTAGATGGTCTCAATACCACGAATTTATCGGACACGTTCGCCCAGATCCATCAATAACCTCCTGGGGACCTAGCCAATTTATGACTGGCCAAGATTTGCACGTGATTCTGTTCAAACTTCCCATATTTGGGCATTACACGTTGCACTTAAAAAAACGCAAGCGCTATCCCCCCACCTATAAATCCTGCTCTTTTTAGGTTAAAGCCCTCTCAACTTCCAAAAACAGACCCATCAAAATCAATAAACAGTATACACAAAAACAAACAACCGATGTACGCTTTATGTTCATTTCTACACTGGTGTGACTCTGTGTTTCTGGTGGTGAAATCCCGTATTGGGTTTTGTAGGCTGTTTTGTTTCGGAAGTAGCATGAGCTCGTACGTAGGGAACTCTTTTTGTAAGCCAGCGCACGACGCGTCCTCCTTCACCATGCACACTTTTGGCAACTATGGCTCTTCCTCAGAGTTCCACCAATCCAATTATGCTTACGGGGGGCTCGATCTCAGCGGAGCTCTGTCCTCTCAAGTGTCCAACTCCCCGAAACGGGAGGCGATGAACACACACGACCGTGTCAGGATCAACGCACTACCACCACTACCACCACCACCAACATCACATCGACAGTCCTGCGCAGCGGTGGGCTCCCCAAGCCCCGTTAGCACGCGCGGATACAACCTGCTCGGTCACGGATTGTTAAACCAAAAAGCCGAGGAGATTATGGAAGTTACGGAGAAGCCCAGGCAGGCTGGAGATGTGAAGCTGGAGACCACGGCAACGATGAAACAGCAAAGTAATTCTACTGAACGTCAGTCGCAGCCGCAGATCTATCCGTGGATGACCAAGCTGCATATTAGCCACGGTAAAGTTACATTTAATGTTTTTTGGGAAGAGAAAAACCTACGCATCTTTCATTCTCCGCATTACATCTCCTTCCACTCCATGCCTTTGTCCCTCCATACTTTTCCTCTTGAGTTTTATAGGCCAAAAGCAGGAAATAATAAAACTCTCGGTCATAAATTTTATGACAAAGGCATCCATTGCTCGTAAACCTGTCTTGTTACTGTGAAGAGGTGATCTGCGGGCAAATTTACTGCGATATAATTGGATAAAAGAAACAAAAATAGAAAAGCGATACATGTATGTTTAAATATTGGCGTTTTATTTCGTTCTAAGAAGTGATTCTGTGTTGCATGCAGTTTAAATGGAAAAACGCACTTCATGCACTATAATGGGGCAGTACATATCATTTATTTAACTTCAGAGACTAAATATTGGTCTGCAGGCTTTCTTTCCCCAAAAGTTGCAGTCTATGGGAGAAGAACCACCTGAATTGCCATTAGCGCCTCTAAAACTGGCACTTCCACGTGCTTCATACTAAGAGTGTTCAAATAGCACAATCTGTGCTACAGTTCCGTCTTGCTAGTCGTATTATATGGCACAGAAAGCTTCAACGGTCTCATGCTTTTGTTTGTAATTCATTTCTTTTGAATCCATCGTGCTTAGATACATAATGTTTGTGGATGATGTGATCGGAGATTTCACAATGGCACTGATGCAAATATGCATGTGAAACAACCAATCTCCAATGCTTGACCTTTGCGTAACCAATATCTTTCTGATGACACCCTAGAATCTGACGGTAAAAGATCACGAACCAGTTACACCCGCTACCAGACTCTGGAGCTGGAGAAAGAGTTCCACTTCAACCGATACCTCACACGACGCAGGCGAATCGAGATTGCCAATAACCTTTGCCTGAACGAGAGGCAAATTAAAATCTGGTTCCAGAACCGACGTATGAAGTGGAAGAAGGACTCAAAGCTGAAAGTTAAAGGTGCCCTATAAGTTTGGTGTCCTGGGGTGCACACGGGAGGAAAACCCAGCTTAAATTTATAATAACATTTTAAATGTTTTACATCGTAAATGTTCTTATTCCACGCCTTTTGAAACAAGGCCATTATAATTCCCATGTGTTTATAAATTGTGGTTATAATATATATTGTCTCACTTGCTCAGTCAGTAATATTGAGAAAGAGGAGGAGCTTGTTTGGGACATGCCCACTCCTATTTATTTTACTGTGTAAGCTAAAAAATGTTGGTTGTGGAAAAGTAATTATATTGGGTTGAGACATAGTTTATTATTTATGTGTTTTTTTTCCATGAAATATTCCTTTGTTTATATATTTGTAAATATGCGACATTATTTCATTCTGCACTCTGTATTTTACTTTTTGTATGTCTAATGGATCATGTCTGTATCGTGAAACGCATTTACAATAATAGCACAGTAATAATGAATTGCACGCGAATAACTGAACATTTGTTGTTATACTCACTGTATGCTGCTCTATCACACTCATTATTTTTGTCCTATTAACCTGTGGTTAAACAAGTGGTTTGTTAATTTTCATGTTCATTCAGAAGATTAAAAACCTTTTGTCTGAACCCAGGACAGCGTAATGTTACATAGACTAATATTGCATCACTCTCCATGGCATTTCTCCTTCTTCAATAAGCCATTTACAAGTGAATTTCTCTACTTATTAGGGGCTAAATGCTTCTGATCTTTAATGCTTAATGAACCTGGTTTGCAAGTTATGTATGTAAACAAAATACCATGAGGTGAGGCCTAATAATTTCAATAAAAGAACTGGATAAACTTCTAATCCGACTGTTTTGTAACGCTCCATGAACAAAGGTGCCCATGAAATACATTTTTTTTCAATCGAATAGTTCACCTTCACCTTTAGACAAGGGTTCTGTTATGGGTTCTTAGGAGTAAAGGTTCCTAAATTGTTATTAGCTGAACCTTTAGGTTACATTACTACTCTTTAAAAATAACATCTTTGCATTCACATCTTAGTAACAAAACGGTTCTTTAACGATATTGTGCTTTTTAAAAGTGTGTCTCGTGATTGGTGGTAGTGGTCATCTGGCTTGATCCGTCATTATACATAATATTAGGCCTTTGCACTCAGTTACAGACATTTGTTTTATATGGGATGACACGAGATGATGTGCTGCAGTGACGATGCTTTAAATAAGTGGCGCCATTTTTCGTTAGAAGTAAATACACAGCAAAGTGCTAATGTATCTACTCGAGGACCAAACTGTTTGTTCACGAAATAATAAGGCACGATGGGGCTTTCCCCGGCCACATCCCCAGGGCCAATTATTTACAGTAGTCCTCAGACAGGGGCGCATAAAACTTTATGACCCCAATAAAGTTTTACTGCGTTTCCTCACACCTCTCAAATACTGACAACTGTTTCCTTTTCAACACACAAGCGGAAGTTTACACGCACGATTCAGAGAGCTGTAGGCGAAAAGTACACATCGCACACATATCTGTGTTTAATGATTTAAAGGCGCATCTAAAATACACATGCAAATGGGAAATCGTTTCAGTTTGAATGTGTCCAACACTATATTCTTCCCCTTAACTCACTTAACTCGCTTCACTGGTTTATTTCGTGTTTTTCTGTGGAAATCTGTCAAGATGAACTGATGTACTATGCCCTAATACGCATCGCCTGTTATCTATCTCTCGAGATAACAGTGTATTTATATAATTTTTTTCTAATCAATTTACACAGATTTAACTTATTTTTGTATTTATAAACCTTGTTTTGCCGCTCGCCAATTCCTCCATTCACTTACAGCTATCTGATCATCACTTTTCTTACGTTTAATGACCAAAAAACTAAGCCTTCCTTCTTTTAAAACACAAACAGTATTTTAAAGCAAGTATGCGGCTTTCTAGTCGCTCTTACTCACCTACAGAGAAGTTTCACAGAATTTCTTCGCCACTTTGATTTTCAACACTCGCAGGCTCGCCCATTTCATACACTTTCGGCGGAACTGGCTACTAAATTGGTTTTTAAAGTAAGCCCTCGTTTTAGCTTTCTTGCCACGTATTTTGAAGTTTTGATGGTTATTTATGCCGATTGCCTTAAGCTGAACCTGCGAGTGGTTCAGGGAGAGCACGTGGGGTCATTAAAGTGGGTTTTATGGCCTGGAAGACCTGACAAACCCTCAATATATTTACATCATATATAATCTTAACTGTCCGGAATCGCAGCTGTTGGCTTGCCTTATCTCTGAGAGAACTGCTTTAAGGAGGTTAGTGTCGCAGGCTCGCGCAAGGCGCAGCAGTCCGGTAAAGTTCGACTCTCGCAAATGGATCCCAGGCGGTCGCAGTAAGTTAATAACCTCTTTCTGCCGTTTAAAATTAAATATGCGCTTTCCTTTTGCAACACTCACGGGAATTCATCAGCTACTTAATTCAATAGTCCTTTTATAAAATGATTCAAGAAGCGCGTAATTCGTTCTTCTGTTGTTCTTCTATTCCATCTCTTTCTTAAACAGCTCAACCTGGTGCAGGACAGTTTTGGAATGAGAGCTTTTTAGACTTGATATTTTTTTTATAATATAATGATCACTTATTGTTGTTCTGCATCTAACCATCTGCAATGATCTACTGACAAAATAACTGGATCCTTTTATCAAAAGAAATCATATTTATATTTGTGTGTGTGTGTGTGTGTGTGTGTGTGTGTGTGTGTGTGTGAGAGAGAGAGAGAGAGAGAGAGAGAGAGAGCGCTGCAGCTAAATGTCAAAGTTTGCTGCTGCCGTCATGGTGAGATGGGCTTTAGTTTTCACTGGCAGTTGTAGGACTGCCTTCCTCATACACTGACGGCCATAACATTAACACCACTGACTAGAAAAGTAAATAAACATCTAGAGTTGACTAGTTATTTCTTTACATTGGCAGCAAAAGGTATGGGATATATTAGGCAGAAAGTGGACAGTCAGTTCTCAGAGCTGGTGTGCTGGAGGTAGGATTGTAAGGATCTGAGCAACTTTGACAATAGCTCTATTGTGATGGCTACACAAATCAAAGCAGGTCTTATGGCGTGTTCCAGGTCCGCAGTAGTTAGTATCTACCAACCCTACAAAGGAGTATTACATACTGAAATGTCTGAATCGCTTACAAGTGTACAGGGTCCAGTTTGTAGACTCTGCTCTTTTACCTTTAAATACATGTTATTATCAATGAACCATACTCATCTATGTGAATCTGATCACATTTACGATTTTATGTCTTAACAAGGTGGGAACCAGATAATCAGCAATTGTTTACATTTTCAGAACAATTTCTGTGACAAGTAGTGTCTCCACATTGTGCCGTCACTCCACAAATGACACCTCAACATTTCTTTCAAAGGAAATGTGCTCATTTACTGTGAAAATGATCAATCTTCTTTCTTTTTCTGCCATTTTTTTGGGATAAGAAACCAAATTCATCTCCCCGGCTTCGCTGTGCCAGCGAGTTTACTCTCCACCAATGTTTTGCACACAATACTGACCGTTTAACTAGAATAGAACAGAGTTTATCTAAACTTATCTAAACGTCTTGTGTAATAAACATGGTTTAATGCTTTTTAATATGGTAATTTTCAAATCTATATAGATGCAAATGTCATTAAAGATGAATAGGATAACATTGCATTTTAGCTGCTAAACAGGACCGCTTAGGACCGTGGGCACCTCATATGGTCCTTGGTAGCACCCTGGTGCCTGCGGGCACCATGTTAGTGACCCCTGATATAGGACATTCCAAAGGTAACAGCGTGTTTCTTGCTTTCAGCCACAAGAGCTTAACAGAGATGTTGATGTCCAAGCCAACAAATCCAACAGGACAATAACTGAGGGAAATTCCTATTGGATACTTAACTTTGGGCTAAGGTTTAAATGCTAACTGGCTAATTCTGCAATGTAATATTGTGAGAATGTTCCTTTGGTCTTTAGGCTCATTTTCTTTCCTTCTACCCAAAGCTACAGTAAGAAGACACACAAACCTAGGGCACAATACAAGTCTACAATAGCAGCCATAACAAAAACACCACTGGTCTAATATTGAGTAGGTACCCCTCTTGACCTCTGAGTGTCTCAGCACATCAACTTCAGCAACTGAATGTTCACTTACTGCCTAATATATCCCATCCCCTGACAGGTGCCATTATAATGAAATAACTAGTTTTATTCACATCACCTTTCAGTGGTGTTAATGTTTTGGCTGCAATTGAGTGCAATCTTCCACAGGTTGGACTTTTGGACTTGGGCCTAATCATGGACTATATTTTCCTTCAAAGAGAAAGTCCCCTTTTGAAGGGACCAGGCTTAACCACGGGTTGTGTTTTTGTTACTTGTGATATTGGAAGCTTACGTTTGTAACATTACTTTTACAGTGGAGAAGCTTAACCAGTTATGTGCTTATGCTTCTGACACTGCGTAACAGATTGCTGTTACTGTTGCTGGGTTGACCGGGAAGGAACCAGTCCAGTGCAGTCGTGATGTTGTTATCTGCCCAGATTCAAGCCTGGAGGATGCCAGTAAAAAGGTCATCATTTACATTTTTGTATTAATATTTCTAGACATTAAAAAGGCTTTGTGTTATGTTTTTACTATAGTGTCCTAGAAATGTAGTTGAGTTATGAGGATATACATATGTATATACATATATATGCAGTAATCTGCATTGCATGGTCCTCCAGGACTGAGACTGAAGGAATGTTTCCCCCTGCTGGTGGTTTCCTAACACTTCAACACAGTTTCTGTTGGGACAAATATAGAATGTATGTATGTATGTACACTTTAAACCAGGGGTTCTCAACTCCAGTCTTGGAGAGTTCAGATCCAACACACCTGGTTCTCGTATTCAACCCCCCTGATCTTCTGGATCAGGTGTGATACTGTAGGGTTGGAGCTGAAGTCTGAAGGGTGGTAGCTCTCCAGGGCCGGAGTTTATGCAACTTTGTACGACAGACTAAAGTTCAGCATTTCATGTGTAACATAAGGGAGGTAGGTCTCATGTTCTTCAATATTCACTCGAAAGCGAATCAGGAGATCTTTCTAACGTGTCATCAATTCTCACATACTTCATTGGTCACTTGAAGGTCAACATCAATATCAACATGGAATTAATTATCCCTCAGGGTCCATACGATGTTGTTCTTCTGCCTGGAGGAGCACTAGGTGCCCAGAACCTCTCTGAGGTAAGAAATCATTTCTAACTAATGGCAACATGTCAAAGCGGAAAAGCTGTTATCTTTCTTCTCATTTTCTTTTCAGAATTCCAGACCACATGTCAATGTCAGTTGACCACTGATTCTTTCGTAGGTTGTAAACTGGCTTTAATGAGCAGATAATAGTTGTACTCTTGGTTTTGCTGTTTCCTATTCTAAAGGCAGGAGTTTCTACAAATTGCAACCATTTGCTTCTCTTTTCTGAAAAGATCCGATCTCTTGTTCATTTGATTTGTACAATCACAGAACAGTTTCCCCAATTTAGTTTTTTTGTTTGTTTGTTTTCACAGCATTTGAGCTGAACGCTAATGCTGCCATTTAGCAAAAGTTAGCATTTCTGCCACTCAGCGAGTGTGATTTTATTGAGCACTACCTATTGTGCCATCACATGAATACCTGAAATATTTCATTACTGCATTTTCAAGAATATGGAGAGTAACATAAACCTTCTACACATTTATGCATTTCTTTTACAATGTTCTTGGGGCTGCTCTGTGATTCAATGTGTATGATGTTTGCAATTTTCTTTTGTAGTCTCCTGCTGTGAAGGAGGTGTTGAAGGAGCAGGAGGGCAGGAAAGGGCTGATTGCCGCCATCTGTGCAGGTACCGTTTAATCTGCATACCGGACACACATTAACCTCTTTCAAAAGCAATTATGCAGACTGTACAGTGCGTGATGAGCATGCACATAGGATCAGGAGATGCTAGTGCGCACTGATTAAGGGTGCTTTCACACGTTCCTTGTTTGGACCGGGTCTTCAGACTTGTCAGTTTGGTCCAAAACCAAAATCGGGAGTGTGAAGGTCCCTCAGACCAAAGCACAGACCAAAGGGCTAAAATTGCAGCTGGCATCACTCCAGATCAAACTGTTTCAGACTAGTTACAGGAAGCAGATTATCCTCACCTGTTAAAAAACAAAGAGGAAAAGAACTAAAAGAACATTCAAATGATTTGCAGTGGCACACGAAGAGAACAGGAGTATTTAATTTAATTAGCCTGTGGTTTTAATTAGAGTGTGTATGAGACGAGAGAGCAGTGCCATCTGAATATAAAGAAATTGTGGCAGCAATATATAAATGCATGTGATGCCATCAGGAAAAATCTACAAAAGATGACAGTTTTCCTTTTTGGATTGCATGCTGAACACTCTTACCCAACTCTACCCAAAGACTACCCAGGGACAATATGTCTACATCAGAGTCCCAGCTACAAACCAATCAATATCAAATATAGGGAAATGCAGCGCAATGAAAATGCAAGGATGTAGGCATGCAATGCAAGATTCTTCTCAAAATTTAAATAATATACCTAAACTAAGCAGATATATACAATGTAACAAATGCTTGGTCTTGACATTGAGGTGCAAATACATTGATTTTGACCATAATTTACTTGTTTATAATTGTTGATGTTGTAGATGTATTTTCTTTCCCTTAAAGTATCAAATGTGTTGTTCATTAATAAAGCAAGTTTCTTTTTCCATCTCAGTCTTATTACTTCCTTAGAAGAGAAAATTCAGTCCCAGAGCTCCAGAGAATTTTACAGAGAGTTTAAAGTTTTGAGTCAAAGAATGAAGTAAAAAAAGATCATTATGCAGGCTCAAGTAGAATTAAATTTGCATGACTTTGTTTTTATGACTGAACCTGACTTGGAAAAGAAAATCGTAAAAAAAATCTGTGTTTTGAGTTTTCAACAAAGAATTAAGTTTTTTTTCCCCAGAGCATTAAGTTTCAGTATCACTCAAAGTACAGTACAAATATTTGATGCTTTTTACCCATGGTTGGCCAAACTTTAATTATTTTTCAGTCTAGTTCAGGCAGGATCTATACTTTCTATGACAAGTGCAGACGTGGACCTAAAGGTGAGGAATATAAATTAAATGTAATTCAGTATAGAGTTGGAATAATGCAATTTTGTCAAAATGTCACAAATGATGTTGAGTAGTAATGTGCATCGTGACGGGGAAATGAATTGCAATTCAAATTCTGTGTGCCATTGGCTGTGCTGGTGAAGGACGCTGGAAGGACATGGTGAATGAGGCCAGTGTGCCCATTCCACTGCAGAGCAGCCTGAAGAGTGTCCTAGAAAACATTCAGGTTCCCCTAGGAGTCTGTAATGAGTGAGCCGAGGCCCTTTTGGCATTCCTTCACAAGGCCCATCTTATTTTATGGCATGTGTGCTCTTAATTTGCTGCATCAATAAGCATGTCAAACTGTCAAGGAAAAACAGATGGAGGCACTGAACTTTGAAGGCCATCGGGCAAAAGAAGTCAGTCTAATATACAAATAAATAAATAAACCCTTAATCAGCTCACTTTAATGTTTACAGTTTCTCCTCAGTTTAACCTGCTGTCTACATCTTCTACACTGGAAGGGTAAAGGCTAAAGTAATGTGGAGCCATCCATTGCATCTTATCAAACTGCAGCACTGTCAATAGCAGACGGCCATGTTGGCTAGCATTTCACTGGGGAGGCTTCTTCTGAACCTAGAGAGAATGAGAACTTTTGTTCTCTCTTAAACAATAGGCCATGAACAGAAGTGGCATTGTCCCTCTGGACCTCCCAATAATCCATCACCTCTTTATAGTGGGATTATGCTACATGCTACATGCTACATGCTTCAGTAGAACAGGGGGTAGAAACAAAATCTATTACATTAAATAATATATTGTTTGATTTTTTTATATGATTTATTTTATTAGTGCACCCTTTTTGTTTAAATATGTTTAATAATACATATGTTGAATAAGTGCAATAAAAATAAATGAAATGTCTAAAAATAAAGGGAGAAGAAATTCTAGACTAAATCAAAAGTAAAGTGGTCAATTAAAAAAAATGATCAATTTAAATGTACACCAATCAGCCATAACATTAACATCACCTGCCTTATACTGTGTAGATCCTCTCGTGCTACTAAAACAGTACTGATCCCTTTCTATCAGTAACATTTTAAACCTCAGTGGCTCATCTTTGGGATCGGACCAGACCGGCTTGCCTATACAATCTACTAGCATCAGTGACTCTTGGGTGCCCATGACCCGTCACCGGTTCATCTGTTGTCCTTCATTGGGTCACTTTTGGCAGGTACTAACTACTGCACACCTTGAGCACCCCACAAGACCCCTAAGACACAAAAGTGGCTTAGATCCTAATGCGCCTGCTTCCTGCACATCAGCTTCAAGAACTGACTGTTATTCACTTAACTTGTCAGTAGTGTTTATGTTATGGCTGATTGGTGTAAGTTGTTGATGAATTGGGTTTTTGATTACTTTGCCGTTTGAATGATGAATGTTATAGCTGCGGGTTCTTGCCCCAAAGCTAAACTAATGGCACACCACTCAGTTTAGTGTATTACTGAATGTATTACCATATTTGGGGTAGTGGTGGCCTAGTGGTTAGGACTTTGCCCCTGAAATCTGAAGGTTGCAGGTTCAAGTCCCAGCCCGGGCACCACTGAGGAACCCTTGAGCAAGGTGCCGTCCCCACTTCACTGCTCCCCGGGCGCTGTTGATAGCTGCCCGCTGCTCCACGTGTGCACGTGCAGAGCACAAATTTCGTTGTGGTGCACTGTGTGCAGTGGTGTGTTCACAATGATCGGAAAACACGAATCACAATATTTCCCCAACGACAGGCCACGGCTTATACACTGACTTTGCAGCTTTTTAAAATGAGGTGTCCTATCTAAAAACACATTCGCTATAGTATAATTCAGTGCACACAAAGATGACATCACCAAATAATTTGTTGAATTTAAATGTACTGTTTACTGCAGCAACAAACAGTTTGAAAAGCAACACAAAGCAAAGACCAATCAGTAACAATGTTCTGTCACTTTCAGTGGGGCAAAAAGTTTTTGGCTGCCATGTATTCTGCAAGTTGTCCCACTTAAAAAGATGAGAAGTCTGTAATGTTCATCATGGGTTCACTTCAACTGTGAGAGACAGAAAAAAAACATCCAGGAAATCTTGTAAAAGTAATGGCCTTAAACCCGAAGATATACATTAGTATTTTAATATACAGCAAGGCATATTGCAATAACATGCAGGAGTGTCATCTCACTACAGGATTTTCTCCATATTGTGCGGACGTAGTTCATGATTCATGTTAAATTGTAGGACGGTGGTTATAATCCTATCCTTTTGTCCTTGGTCACCTTTGGGAAAGTGCGTGATACCAGAGCCCAGCATAGGAGAGTCATGTATCAGGCTTAAACAGGCCAGCATCCGCCCTGCAAGAGAAAGTGTATATATAGAAACTGCACTGGGCGAGCGCCAGTGTACATAATCAATAGTAAGGGCCTCTGTTTTTATTAGTGCTTTGGGTGAGCTCACTGCAGAGTCAGCATGCTGCCAGTTTCAATCCAGCACACAAAGCCCATTATTTTTAGACAAAGTCTAAATACATACCCAAGATCTGCTGAGAAAATGTGTGTAATTTCAGATTTGGTCATATCAATGAGTAATGATGTTCATATTCAATATTAATCTTCAAGGTGACCTTTGTCTCTGTACCAAAGGAAACTTGCTCTACATGGTAAATATATCTACACTGAGGTTCACTGGGCCTACTCTGAGACCCAGGGAAAATTCTCCTGTTTTCTTCATTACAAATGAGAATTTCATAATGAATTGAAAGTCTGACCCAGGAGAAAATTAACATGCATTTGAGAATGTAATATTTCGAGGGCTAAGAGCCAAAAGGGCATAAGTGACATTTTGGTCAAAATTGAGTTATATATATCATCTGAAAGCTGTTTGTGAGCTTTTTCTACTGAAAAATTACAGAAATGAAATATAAATACATTTTCAGTTATTAAACAAAAACCAAAGGTCTTAACTGTAAACAAACTGAAGCATTTAGAGTCAGAAAGGCTGAAGAAATGTAGAAAAATATTTTTTGGACTGAAAGATATATTATTATTCATTAAGTACCATGTCCTACATCTGTATCAATAAAAATATATACACTGAATAATAAAATAGTGAATTTGATTATTTACATAAAGTGAATTTGTATTTAAAGTGCAAACAGCTTGTATTGTCTGATGTGTAAAATAATTTTTGTGAGGGGAAATGGGAACAGTGACCTAAAAGAAAAGTGTATAATATTTAATATTCTTTGTTTCGCTTGATTTAATTTTTAAAAATTAAAAAATTAAACATTTTCAAATTCTGTTTTATTTGTATAGGTTTAAATAAAGACAGATTTCCTATGTGGCATTAAGACCTTTGGTCCACAGTTTGTGTGTGCAGTCTTTTACACATGCTTACAGTGGTGCTTGAAATGTTCTATAATTGTGCATAAATATGACCAAAACACCAGATTGTCATACTACTACTACAAATACATCAAAAACTTTTTATATACTTTTAAGACTTGATTGACAACCTGATGATGATTTAGGTCACATTTATGGAGAAGTGGAGAACATTGTAATAGGGTTCACAGTTAACAGCCCACCTCATCGGTGTTGTCAAAGATGTATTCTGAAATGTTACTTTTAATAGTGCCGGTTTTAGAACTAACACTTCCTGCTTTTTCAGGGCCCACAGCTCTCTTGGCTCATGGAATTGCCTATGGCAGCACAGTCACCACCCACCCAGGTGCGAAGGACAAAATGATGACTGGAGGTAATGCTCATGTTGGAACCCTATGTATTTTCACTTCACACACATCCTCTTTGATATACCAATTATAAAAAGTGGAATATTCCAGCAGAGGGGGCTATTATAAATAATCAGCTCAGTGCTTTAAAATTTGTTTAAATTACCTTTACCCATTACAGATATTTTGCATATAATATAGATACACATTGATCACCCATGATCATTACAATGACACCCGTCAGGGGGTTGGGATATATTAAGAAGCAGGTGAACAGTAAGTTCTTGAAGTTGATCTGCTAGAAGCAGGTACATAAGATCTGAGCCACTATGGCCTCATTTACACTGTCAGCTAAATGTGACCCAATTCCGATTTTTTGCTCATATGTGACACAGATCGGTTCTGTCCCATGACAGTGTAAACAGGAAAAAAACGCATGTATTCGGATATGTTGAGATCGGATTCAGGCCTCATTCATATGTGGAAATAAATCTGATATAAATC
>JBBIGC010000131.1:3971992-3990133 GCA_037576955.1 Lepidarchus adonis | reverse complement strand
GAGAGAGAGAGAGAGAGAGAGAGAGAGAGAGAGAGAGAGAGAGAGAGAGAGAGAGAGAGAGAGAGAGAGAGGTGAGATCTCCTTGGTGCACTACTTTGCTTTTGCTATGGCTACTGCAAGCTTCTGCTTTATTCCAATTTCTAGTCGTTTTGCATCGGGCTTTATCTTTAAGCGTGCGGGCCTTTATCGATGTTTTATGCAGCTGTTTGTGTCAGCAACCACAAGAGGACAGAAGGTAAGGAGGAATTATAAAAGTGTTGACACCCAGAGCGACCGGCGCGCTTTTGTGAGAGAAAGAAAAATGATTTATTGCCAGCTTCGTGGTTCAACCAGAGTTCACGGAGAATTGGAGTGTACTCGCGGAGGCGCTGAGTTATGGTCGTGCTGAGCCAGTACATCAAAGATCCCTTTTCAGATCAACTGAATCGACTCAACGGCGTGAGACGCGGGCAAGAAACTTACCTTAATTAGGAAATTCCCATCACGACCTACATCGAGACATGAGGGGAAAAGAAAGAGAGAGAGAATTGAGCCTTGTAAAAGATGATATATTTGATATGAGCATTATAAATCGTGTGAGAATAGGCAATAATAATAATAATAATAATAATAATAATAATAATAATAATAGAAGCAATTGAATGCATATGTAAGTACCACCAACGTCATATAGTGCATCCCATTGGGCATTTAATTCACTTTTGAAATGACTGGGCCTTCGCGTGCATTCGCTGCACACTTGAGCGCAGTAATATTTCATGTTAATGGCGCTGCAACTCGGCAGAAGCCGGACTTGTAATATGCATAGTGAATGCTTCTATTTGACAAGCCTTGTGACAGCAATTCACTGAACTCTAAATAACAAATCGTTCTTAAAACAAGATTGATTTTAGAGTTACAAATGAAGAGGATAGGGGCACGACTCTCCCTCTTCATATTCTTCCTTAATAAAGGCTTTATGGTCTGTTTTGTTCCGGTGGAGGGAAACTGCATGCTCGAAATGAAACAGGCAGTAAGAAGAGCTTCACTGGGAAATGACGAAGCGGGGAAATTAGCTGTTGGCACTGCGCTTTAGTCCAGCGGTGCAAACACTGTGAACTGAAGTCATCAGCCTACGAGAGTCTGCACTGTGGATTCAGGTATAGCTATAGCTGCTGTTGCGAACAGTACCCGGATGTGGATTAACACCCACAGTGTTTAATTAACGCCTGTTCTGTCCAATGAGACGCTTCCGTGTGGCCTACGTGCGCCTTCAGCACTAGGGATTATGCCTATAGGCCATCTGAAGTCTGACACGCCTTTTTTGTTGCCTCTCCAGCGTCTGAACCGATGATTATATGATGTGTAGAGTGTTTCAGAGTTTTTCATTCAAATATGTCCACACATGCATTATTGACATAACTGCTAAGATAATCTTTATTAATAACCATAGTATATTGTTCTCGAAATGGCTTGAACTAGCCAGTGAAAGATAGTGCTCCAAAACGAAGAGAGAGATTAAAGACGATTAGAACCTCCGTTAATCAAGAGTTAGAGAAGCAACCAAAGTGTGTAAAGTGAATGTGATGTGAGTAATTTAGAAGTTTTCAACTTTGGGGTGTTCAGTCCAGGAAGATCCACGAGCACTTCGAGTTTTTAGTAGTAATTATGCACACCGTTAAAACGACTCACCGATTGTCGTTGTAATTGCGCGTGCCATTGGGACATATTAAACTAATGTGCACTAATGTGCATAGTAAGCGAAGGCCACCCTGGCTTGTCCAGTAGAAATGCCGTAGCACAAAAACTTAATGGCTTTGATAGAAAGGGCTCAGGACACCCAGTTCACGAGCTCGAAGAGGCACGAGACGGACCTATACAAAATTAGGTAGGTAGTTTAAATGTCATGGCTGATCAAGGCAATAATTTACATATATTTAAAAAAGTAATAACTTTTAATAACTAGTATTGCACATGAGTGGTCACGTGTAAACTTGCAGGTTATAAGTCAATAAGCCAGAAAAGGAAAGGAGCAGAGCACTATACGGTTTCCTGGATGGGATGATGACGTCAGAGGGCTTACATTTCTAGTGATTAATATGCTTCTACTTTTTAATATCAAATCCCATTCATCTAAAACGATTCAGATGCAAGGAAGTCAGAGCTCAATGGGTTACAGCATGAAGCCTCCTCCCAAATGCCCGTTGAGAGTTATTATTTGCCACATTCTCGGTTCCTTTGTTCTGGGCTTTGTTTTTAACCATTTTCATGATAAACTCGTGCTGAGGCATCAGACACGAGCTACAAACTATCATTTTGGCGCCCACAAGAACAAAGTTTCAAGTTCGTTTTGTGCAACTACAATGTATATTGTATTTTAAGAGTGGCTCCGGTGCATTGTTCGTGACAATGATTGTTAATTTCCCTTTGTTTGGCCACACCCAATGATGCCGTTGACGTTGACGTTTATTCAAGTAAAAATAAATCAAAATAGCTTAAGTGTGAACAAGTCGCCCACAGGACACCAAACAGGAACCACGACCACTTAATAAGTTTTTAATAAATATGATTTATTGTGGGAAACACAACCAGCATCATTTAGACATTACATCGTAACAGATTCGACCATTCGTTAAAAATCGAAAATAAAAAATAAATAAATACCGTTTTAGTCCCGTAAACACTTAAGGAAAATAAACCCCAAAGGCCTTAAATAAAACGGTAAAAAAACGCGATAATTATCCCGAGACTTCGAAGCTATAGCGATGTTTTAGAAACACTTTTTATTTCACTATACCTACCACAACAGAACCACAATTTGAAACTGTTTTGCATTAAATCTCCATTCATTACAATTCGGCCTAAAACAGTGTAAATTTCTGCGATCCACGGATAAAACAAGCCAGATAGATCCCACTGATGCTCGCACTCCGTTTTTATCCGTCCGTCTGGGTTTTCATTTCTCAAAACACACACACACACCATCTCTCTCTCAGACCCACTCACATACATTCTCCTCACCATGTTCTCCCCAAACAAGGTTGTCTCTAAACCCTCTGATCCCCCAAACTCGATCTGTCTACAGGTTAATCAGCGAAAGTAATAGCAGAGGAATGGACGCGTTGTTTTCCTTGAAGTTACTCGAGCGTCGTCACATTCGCAGGGCTATTGGAGGACGGCCCCACGTGACTTTTGGGGTTCACCACCGCTGCCTGCCAGACTATTAAATACGTGTGAGTGCAGCCCACTTTACCAAGATTAATAATCCACCGAGAGTAATTAGACGAGAAGCCGTTCGAAATGCAAACGTTATCGCACCATGAGGGGAACACTGATTATGGTTATGTGTCCAAAATACCCTTCAAGCCTCTTTATCTTCCTTCTGTGGACCATCAATATTCTCCATGTGTTCTACAGGAGGGCAGTTCTGCACTGGAGCCTGGCGACCTTATGCAAACAGGACATAGTGAAGGCCATCATGCTCTCCTTCAGAAATTCCATCCACTCTGCACTGGGGTCCACCAAAACACTCCTGGGACTGGACCTTGCTACCTGGGCCAGATGGACCGAAACAATGGCTTGGTGAAAACAAATGGAACAAGGGCTAGAAATGTCTTCTTCGGGACCACACACCCTTGGATGGGCAAGAGGCAATCTACTCCAGGACATGGTACACCTAACATCTGCCAATCAGGTTTGAAGATAATGAATTAATTACAATTAAATGTGGGCATCTGAGTGCTTGTATAGTGTGGTAAATCTGATCTATGAATCACCTCTCAGTCAATAAGGAATAAAGCCAGGTGGGATTGACGTCAGTATGATTTGTCACATATGCACTGGCGGCACATTGACAAGCAGTAATTCATTAGAGAGCTGAGCTGTTAATCACACTTCTTTATCAATGAATCCATACTAATTTACCTCCCCTTTCAATAACTACAGTGAGGTGCAGTGGCGTAAACCGCAAATGTTGCTCTTTTGTAAGTTTAAGGCTTATGGTTCTCCTAAAGTGGACAAAAATGTTCACTTTGGCTATGACTATGAGTATAAGGTCATTATTTAAAATGAACAACAGAAAGCAAACACTACTGTAATGGTTCATTTCATGCTCAAAAAATGCTCATAAATGTCCTGTAAGATGAACGAGGACCACTAACTGCTTTGGTTGTTGTTAAGGGTGGAAGAAAAGAGGCAGAATTCCTGAGATGAATTTGTTCCCATTCTAAGAAACTGTGAGTAGAAAAGCGAGAGATTTGAATGTATGGCCACAGAGGAGCACACGGGACAGGCAATTAAGTAACGATGGAATGCTTAAGCGTTCTTATTCACTGAAATAATTAAAAACACAATTATTAAACATTTCTGAAAAGTACAGGGATTTTGATTTGTGGTATTGCGTTCCCCCTAAAGATTACTTTTTATGTTTTATGGGAGCAAAAATACTCAATTTGCTCAGCTTTAAAGAGAAGGTAAAAAACCAAGACCAAGAACCTGCACATGAATTAATATTATATGGAAATCACTACTTTTAGTTCTCATAGGCCTAAGCTTGCTGAGGCTGTTCAGCCTGTTTGAACTTGAATTATCAACACACATTCTTTTGCATAGAGTAGATATGTCAGGTTAGGTAAGCTGGCTGATGTAACCATGATTTGGTTATATGAACATGATTAGAAGACAGGACCAACATTTTCTATTTCATGTGCTTTAACACATCCTACAAAATTATATTTTTTTTACAAAAGTGACCTTTTAAAAACTAGGTTCCATACCAAATGTAAAGATTCTTCCTAGAACTTTTACATTATGTGGAGGCTATTGTAACTTTAAAAGGATCTTCACTGTCACACCTCTGTTTTTCTATAGAACTTTTTATTCAAAGGTTCTTTAGTGAACCAAAAGGGTCTTCAATGACATTGCATAAAGATGGCTTTGATGCACCTATTTTTTAAGGTAATGACATTGTTGGAATATTCATGACTAATTTGGCACGGCGGTTGCTATTGCTCAAAAGCAGCACATTTTACAGATGCATTTCTATAACAAAGTCATAATATAAAATAATCATTGTGGATTTTTGTATATTATACATAACCACCTTTCTTAATCCAGACATGCTTTAAAGAGTAAAATGGTGAAACCCATGTCTGAAACCCTCCATTGGGATTTCCAAACCTTTCCAATGGGATTATGAACACATACCAAGACAAAAGGAATCAGACAGGATGTATTTTTAGAGCTTCATCTCTTTGTTTTCTCCCAGGTGTATCAGCGTGTGACAGCAATGACCCGTGGTCTCCAGAGAGAGTGAGGAAGAATGACAGCAGCTCTGGCAGGAAGCGTGCCCATGTGGCTTTTACCACCTCTCAGCTACTGGAGCTAGAGAAAGAGTTCCACTTCAGCGCCTACCTGTGTCGCCCACGGCGACTGGAGATGGCCTCACTGCTGAAGCTCACAGACCGACAGATTAAGATCTGGTTCCAGAACCGCCGTATGAAGTACAAGAAAGATCACAAGGGGAAGGCAAAACCATGGCCATCTTACACTTGCCAGGGGATGGGCGCCATAGCTTCTGCAATGGATGTCAAAGCATTAGATAAACTGCAGCTTTTTGACCACAGACAGCCAGGGTCAGTGAACCATACTCAAAGCAACTATGGTGAATCAACCTACAAAGACTGGGTCATGCTTACAAAGGCAGCTCCACCTGCTACTCCGGACTCCAGAAGTTTCTTCACTCCGTGAAATCTCTCTGCACAAGCAAAAAAAAAAACATGATGCCTCCTGGTACCTCCTACACATTCATACATGTTATTCAGCCAATCTTCACCAACATACCTGTCCAAGGTTCACAAGTCCTTCAGCCTTATCTAGGTCTGACAGTATACCCATGCCCATACAATCCTCTGATTAAGCACACCTTGCCAGCTGCCAGCACTTTGAGGAGAAGCTGGATTTGTTGCCCTCAGAAGCTGATTTACTTCGAAGAACAGCAGAGGAAAGTTGACTGTAATGGGCAAAGGGCCAGAGGAGCATTACATGTTATCAGCCGATATGCAGCAAAGCAGGGAGGTTTTCCTCTGTGGATAAGCTGCAGTAGACTCTGTGAAAAGAGTAGAGATTTATTACACATGGACACAAGCCCACTTCTGAGAGTTTATCTGCCAAGCACAGAAAACACCATTTAAAAAAGCATAAGAATCCTCCTAATGTTAACAAGTGCATTCATTTTTTTTAAATTAATGGCAACATGATGCATTGTCTGAAGGTTGGGTCAGGCAAATATTTATGCACCTCAAAATGATGTTTTAATAAAAGGCCTTGATTGTTAAATTATGTTTATTCTGTGTATTTAGTCCTGAAGGGCCTGATTCCAGCACAGTTTAGTGATTCTCTGATCAAACATCGCTGATTTAAAACATAGTTTTGAATTGTTGATGTGCTGGGCCTGGAAATCCAGAAACGGCTGAACTCCAGCCCCCAATCTCTGCCATATTAGATCATTGCATAAAAGCACACAGGGGCTCTTGAGAATGTGAGGAACGTTCAGAAAAACACTCAACCACTATATGTTTATGCAAACCTTCCTTGTATAGAACTTTTTTTCAGCAATGCAACAAACTGAATACATTTGTGCACAATGAAGCATGCGTGTTTTGTCAAAGGTGTAGTGTAACCTCTGCATTTATTACTGTTGTATTGTTCCCTGTTTTCTGCAATAATGAGTAATTAAGCAAACATGTATATACAGATGTCAATAGATATGTATTTCAGTATTATTGTACTCTATGACAGAAAATCTGAACTAAAACTACCTCAAACATTCAATACAAGTCTGGATGAAGAAATATCATTTGTTGATTAGGTATGAAAATGTAGAATTTGCTTTTCATTTTCAAGTTTAAAAATTTTGCTTAATGCGTTTTCATTTCCGTGTTTATTGTTTATCCCGTGTAAAGCAATAATTTGTATAAACTGAATAAACGCATGTTCATGCAAAACCAAAGGCATAACGTTGCTTGTTGTAGTTGTAAAATTTATTCGACTTGTAACAATGAGGAGGTGTCAGGCTTATACATTTGCTTTAAGGTGACTTTGGAAGTTTTTTCATAACACTTTTCTGGCATTTAAGAACAGTGTATTTTGTATTCTGTAAAACAATCTATAGATACATACATGCCTACCCCCACCCCCACCCCGCCTACAGCTCTACTAACATTAATCATTTGGACAAGGCTCTCTCTCCTTCTGTAGCGGCGCAGCCTCACGTCATTGCTGCCAGGGTGCTGCTTGTACCCCCCCAACCTGCTCTTCCTCAATGGAGCACAACAAGATAAGACCTGCAGCTTTGGGCTTTTTTGTGTTCTCTCTCTCTCTCTCTCTCTCTCTCCAACAAACACTCTATCTTCACATCTCACAATGATTTCAACACAGCAAAGTTAGCGTCGACAGGGCAACGTTTGTGGGCGCTATGCCTGGCTGTGTGGGCAATAGCTCATTTTGATTAATTATGTTTAATTAAGGTGTCATCGTGAGTCATTTTATAAACTAAGCAAGGAATAGTAAAAAATCTACTCTTTTTCGGAAATATTGCCTTCAGTTTTATTTTAAACGAGGCAATAAATCACTTTTTGATTTAGGCCTAATTGACCTTGGTAATTTGAATCTGGTGAATATGATATGGACACTGTTCCAAAACTCCAAACATTCTGCAGAAAATGATCTCTAACGACACTGTAAATAACAGTGGTGTCTAACAAATGACCCTAAAATGCAGAATAAATAATCCTTGGTCTGGAAACAGTTCTAAGGGGGAAAAACAAAACTTTGATATGGAACACTTACATAAAGTAAGTTAATAAAGGTTTCTCATATTTACTCATCTCGTTTACAGCTGTCTGTTGAAAACAGGGCTGCATGGATGTGGTAACACTGATGCCAAAGTCCAGTATTCAAAATAACTGTTGCCAATATGATGTAAACATAAAAGTGCAAAAATTGGGACTAATATAACTTGTATGTATTTGTGCATTTATGCTAGTGTCATACATGCCTTATTAAACAGAGGTATGAAATGTTGTTGTAGCTTTTTATTTGAACATGTTAAAATAATATACCAACCACAAAGAAAAAAGAAACACAAACAAACAAGACAAAAGGAAAACACAACAATAATAATCATAATAAATAACTACATGTTCAAAAGTAGTAGGAAGAAGCAAAAGCTTATTAAATCCCACCCCCTTTCCACTATTTGTAAATATATATTTTTTTAAATATTAGTCAAATCAAAATAGCTCTCCAATGTTGATATTATTTTTTAAGCAAATATTGATTGATATTGATATGATTTCATTGTCATGTATTCCTAATTGAAAGGGTTATAACAGATCAATTATTTCCAATGTTATACAGAGTGATCTGATGTGACATGATGCACTTTAGAGGAACTTACTGTTTAAAACAAATCTTTTAAAACAAAAAGTTTTTGCATTGCTTTCCTTTTTTTGAGGTAAAGCATTAAAAAAATTAAAAAAACTTTTTTACCACATAAACCCCTGTTTGTTTGATATAGTAAATAAAATGTCTATATTTTTTGCCACACACTGCGTTCCAAACACTCCCTTAGTAAAAATAGTGAGTTTGCATGTTTATCACATCAGACTGCTCTGAATGACTGATTGCTTACATATCATAAATTATACAAAATGTTGAAAATTCTGTAGAATCTGTCTTTAACGGATCAAAATGTCTTAAGAAAAAGGGCCATTTCTTTTCTCTTTTTTGGTGGCTGCTAGAGACTGGAGCACATCCCTGCTGTGTGTCTTACTTACCATCCATCACCAGGCAGTGGTGTTCGTTATGCAAAGCAGGAGCTGGCCTCCCGGTGGCCCCTTCGTGCAACTAAAACAAATGCAGACTCTACTGAATGCAGCATGGCTGCAATAAAATCATATTTACCCCCATTTGTTTTATCCCTTCATTTGATGATTAAAAAAATTAACCACATTTTTCAACATTAGATAAGAGTGAAATGGAGAAACTATGGGTTGTACTTTGATTAAAAAATAAATAAATAAAACTTGGTCAGTACGCCTGCGCAAAACACTGCCCTTCACAGCAAGATTCTGAGAAACAGTAGACCTGAAGCCCATATTAGACACCCTGTTTAATCACAGCAGGGCTTTGCTGCAGTCAGGAAGCCCAAGTTATGCACTTAAGAAGGTCAGGCCTAATTCAGACATATCACTGCATCAGCAAAGGGCTTAGACAGGAGAGCAGCGTAATTGGTCCAGTACATTCCTAAATCCATCATTGAATTCAATGTGTAATTAATTCACAGAAAATCAGCTCAGGACAGAGAGAAATCTCCCCAGGAGTACCAAGGGACAATGCTTTACTATAGATAGACTTTCAAAGAAAAGAAGAGAGGGGAAAATAGATGGAAGCTGCATTGAATTCTTTACATTCTTGCGTGCACAGGCTGACCAGTGGTGATTTATAGGCACATTAAGGAGCATTACATGAGCTCTGGCCAAAGATCAGAGACGAGGAGAGAGCCTTTCCCCCCTGTTCACAGAATAAAAATGCTTATTTTTAGACATTTAAAACTACAAAGGATAAACTCTGCTAAATCCCCACAGCAAACCAAGCTCCAGAAGGCCCGCAACATGATGTGCAGCCTCTTATTTTGTGCTGCAAAACAAGGAACAAACCAAATTATAGCCCTCAACAGCTCACAGGCCTTTTTACAATGTATATTAATGGCCTTGAGAACTATCAATGTACAAACTCTTAAAATATTGTTTTTTGATTGCTATGATCTATGATTTCATTGCGTATAATAACTCACGTTATTCTAAAAGCAGCGACAAACACATTCTTCTCTTAGGAAGATTATGCGTCCATGCGCACATCTGGGATTTGCATGGAAATAGATTAAGAATTTTTGTATATTAAAGAAAGGGTTCTGCAGAAAAGCACACATATACATTCATGCATACACTCACACACAGGCCCTCTATAAATACTCAATGCAATAACTACATATCAGCATCAATTTTCCAGGAATAATCGTTGCTATCTGCTACGTCTGCTATCTGGTTATTGATATTGAGCAATTACACTCACACACCTATTCATTTTACAAAACTAATTGGATATTGGTTTCTTTTCAGATAATCTCTACTGCACTTCCTTAAATAAAGGTCAGCCCTACCAGGGTTTTGATTTTTACAGACCTCTCCTCAAGTAACCTGTCATTTATTTTGATACTTACTTAATCACAACCATGAAAAATAACAAAGGCAAGTGTTATTGCTAATACCAACACATTTAGACAGTAGGATGGACTAAATAGATTAAATAGCCATTTTGTATGTACTTCTATGGCCTGAATAAAACTCAAAGGCAGACTTGTTGATTAACTTAAATACTGCCCCTGAGCAAAGAATAAAATTACAAAGCACTCTCTTGATAGGGTTTCACTAAAAAAAGAAAAGAAAATATTTACTTTTTTCTTTTTTTGAAAAATGGTGGAACTGCATGCACCACACAACCAGCAATGCAAAAGACATCATCCATACATCACATTCCATTCCAGATTTAGTTAGTAATCCCACAATCTAGTTAAGAATCTGGAAATTAGATGTAATCAATTCATTCTACAGTCAATTAGCATAACAGATGGCCCACCAGGCATTAAAATTCACATTTTGTCCTCAGATATCTCATGGCTGACTAGAATTTTGAAAATTGGAGGGCAAAATGTAATGAATTATTATGAAATGTAATTCCAAAGACCAATTACACAAAGTGGAGATCAACCCATGTGACCAAGCCTTTCCTATTTAAATTGCTATTAAAGTTCATCTCTTTGTGCTTGCGCTGCCAGCCACTCAGGAGCAGATTCATGACATTTTTTTTAAAAGCGTTAATCAATAGCAATCTAAGGCATTTCATTAACTTGCACAAATATGCATTGTGTTTGGCCTCAGCTATGATCATAAAGAAGGTGATGACGCCATGTGTGGTCCTTGGCTAGTCCAGTCTTTTCTTTTCTACTAACATTCTTTCCCTTTTTCTCTTTTTCTTTCTTTTTCTCTTTCTTTCTTTCTCTCTTTTTCTTTCTTTCTTTCTTTCTCTCTTTTTCTGTCTGTCTTTCTTTCTCTTTTTCTGTCTGTCTGTCTGTGTCTGTCTGTGTCTGTCTGTGTCTGTCTGTGTCTGTCTGTGTCTGTCTGTACAGGTGTCTAAGTGACTCTCAAGAACAAAGTCATTTGGACTCTCTGAAACAGGGGCCCTTTCATTGTGGAATAAGTACCATATACCAATATGATCCAACTTCAATATTAGACACATTATGCAAATATAGCTGCCTAAATTATACCACAATATTGATAATGATGATATCAGAAACACTATCAGTACCTATAGAACACTCCCCAAGTGCAAGTTTAATTTCCAAGACTAAATTGGATTAATTGGATTGAACACATACGTATGCACAAAGAGACAGAGAATCAAACTCATTAGTAGAACCAATAACAATTTCAGCTGTGAAAATGGGACCTTTCCCAAACAAGATTACACAAGGTTCACAAGAATATGTTTATAGTGGTGTTATTAGCATTAGATACAATATGCTATATAAAGTCTGTCTTACACTCATTTAATTTTTTGCAATCCTTTTTTTTGCCTTGCCTCCTATCTCATTTGGAGGCAGGGCACCAGCCATTTAGTCAACGTTTTTAGGATACTAGCTCATCAGTTTAGACTACTAGCTTTGAGGAAAACTAAACAAATTGAATGAAATCAGGAAGCTTCTGGTTATACATCAGGGACCATATTTTGGTCTTAAAGATCGCTTTAAATATAGGGCACTTTGAAAACATTTTTGTTTTGGCCTAATATTTCATTGCTGTATTTACAATAATGACCACTGGCAGTAGTTTCAACAGGTTTGCAAGTTGCCAGAAAAACAGTTCACTCAAAATATGTCCTCAAAGTCCTCAAACAAAGTATTTCTCTAAAGGAACAGACATTTTTATGGAAGCAGAGGGGTGTTTCACATATAGCACCAAAGCTTTTTGATACATTTTATGTTTACTTTTAAATGGGTTATTTTCTTCTGACTTTCTTCACTAAAAATGAAAAGGTGGTTGTTTGGAGGCATGCTAAAGAAGAGCAACCCTTAAATATTTGGTCCTTAAAAGGAATACTGCTTTGTCTGTAGAGTACCTCCAATTACCATGGTTAGTAATTTCAGCATATTTTCCTGTATGTAATAACAAAAAAGCAGTTTACTCTTCATGCACTTAAAATATGAGTCTTAAATTCCAAATCAAGGGTCACATTTAATATAAAAAAAACTAATTAAATTTTATTTTCAAGTCCTTGAAAGGTTCTTGGAGAAATCCACTGTGGTTCTTCTATGGGGATCCAAAGAACCGATTTTGTGTTTCTCTCCACCCCCAACCCTCTACCCCCTTCACTCTACCGCTCACAGAGCACTCTTCGGCGCTTGTTGCTCAGAGCGACTGTTAAGTATCAATTCCAAGTGTCACCTTTATGGGTTTTATTTATTTGTCTGCTTGCTGGTGTGGAACGCAGCATGAGCATCAGTCAGGTAGATGGGTTATAACTCACCTGCAAGCGCTCATCAATCCCTACAATTTGACTTCCTGTATCACGTACAACTGTTACTGTCATATTAAAGCACTGCATTATAAAGATCAATGACTTTTTAAACACACTCCAGTTAAAGGTGATTGCTGATCATGAACTAGGAGCTGTACTGATGACCGTCGTGCCAACGAGGTGTCTAACCTATTTCTACAAGAAGGGCTACGTTAACATTTACTCAATCAATTACATTTCGAAAACAAGCATCCTTCATATGATCTATACTATACAAAATGTTCTTTTGTAAGGAAAATAGTTATATATAGAATTATGACAACACAACAAAATGCTTTTTGAAGTCTAATAGATAAATGGATCTTCTCCTTGATGAAGAATATATTGCACATGGTCTTAGAACATTTAATGTTAAAATATATATTCATTAGATGCCAGTATATCTGATTTTACACTGTGTCATATCTGTAAATAAAGGCACATTGAATAAAATCATTGCTCTTGAGGATTGAAAAAACTCACTTTTGCTTTCAGATAAGCAGATGAGGCATATGGCAGTATGATGACAAGAGCATTGCTTCCCAGCACATGTTTAACCCTGCTAATGTCCCACGGTAAGAAGTTCCGGATGCACAGTGCTGAGTGTGCTGATATGACTGATGGCCTATTGTCACTGTGTTTGGGCTACAGCCTGCTGAGCTCAAGCAGGAAGTAAGGACTCCAAGCATTCATATTCCTAGAAGAGTCACAGTACACAAGATATAGGAATGTGCCACGGAAGAAGCACACTGGAGATGTTTCTGTGTTAGCAAGCCATGATTGATGTGAAGATAAATCAGCTGTGTATCTACCCACTGGTGACCATTTTGTTTCATTTATAAACAGTTACACTCAGTTATCACAGTTAATTCATTATCACAAATGTTTCTTTTTCCAAATATATTAAAGTTAATCAGATAGGCTTTTCAGTAATAAGATTATTCAACGTTTCCCAAAGTGCTGCAAACCATTGCAAGAGAAAGTCAAATCTCACACAGATTGCTCTGATTGCACAGATTTCGACTGCTCTGCTTTTCTTAAAATTATATGCAAACGAACCTCAAACAGCATTTTAAATGATACCTAGAAATGAAACACCAATTCATTATTCAAACCACTTATCCAAGGCAGGGCACACCCTGAACAGGAGGCTAACCCATTACAACACAGAGACAGACAACCATTTACACACCTAGGGGCAATAGCCAATCAACATAGACCTATAGCATTTGGACAGTGTGAGGGACATGAAGAACTGGCAACCTCCACACACAAAAGCAACTGTGACTGACCTTCATGCTGTGAGGTGACAACACTAACCTCTGCACCATTATGCTGCTCCAGAAACATAACATAACATCATTCATAAGCAAAAGTTACTATTGTTATGTATATCCAACTTGTACACTGGGGCAGGAAATAGTTGCATTTTCGAAAGCTAAGCTGCATCCTAAAAAAAGTTTTTATGGTAATATTTTTATCAGTTGTGTTACTGCAAATCAAAACAGAACTGTCTTCCAAAGCCACTTTCTCACATCAGAAAGGATTTGTAGCAAAATATAAGATATTAGCAAACTAGCAAGTTAGCAAGCTAAACATTGGTGCAAGCCAAAAACTGTTCATTTTACACTCAGATACACAATTCAGTTTACACTATATTAAATGGATACACAGAATGAACAGTGCACAATATATTATAGTATATTAATATTTTATAGATTTTTTATTAAAAATGTGAGTATACTATTGGAATTTTTAAACAATGTGTTGTGTATAGCTCGTGGTTTTGTTGCAAAATAGGTTCTCCAACTTTTTTCAGCCAGGGACCATAAAAGTTTCCCCATCAACTCTTTACATTAGGCAAATATGTAGCTGTTATATATGTGGTAACCAAGAATAAGCATGTTACTTGGGATTAAGATCATCTTTGGGCAATATAGAGATTGTTATTGTGAACTGTCATACATTATAACACAAACATGCAATGTCTTTAAAAAATACTGACAAATTGTAAGTTCCATTATTCAGATTTAAAATATTTATTTTTATGGATAGTTGCCTTTGAAAAATCTTAAATGATTATGTAATGGCAAATGTCATTTAAATAATTATTTTTAATGAAGGGGCCTGTGGCTATACTTCATAAACTCTACTTTGAGAGCCATGGTGTTAAAAACTGGGAGTTAAAACATATAATTTGGAAATTGTGTGAAATAAAATCATGTTGTATTTAATTTATGCACATGTACAAGACTGTATGTCTTGATGTGACCAGTAATCCACGGGTCATTTAATGTGTGTTGTTTGTGACATCAATCTTAGTCTCCTGGAGGAGAAATCACCAGCAAACACTGAAACAAAGCATCAGCTTCCTGATGACTCCCATCACTTAGTGCTGCTGATGCTATCATGATGGCACTTCGATAGCTTTGGAGCCTTATCTTCTCTCAGAGTCTCTCCTGATCTCATTTTCTGTCTCTCTTTTTTTCTCAGTCTCTCACTCCGTCTATCCCTCTTTCTCCTGTGTGAAGTGCTGATGTTCCCTGGGCTCAGTTGCTCTGGCTGCCACACATGTTCTTCCTGTGATGAAGTAAGAGACGAGTGTGGGTGCACAGATTGCCAAGCCTTAACCAATCATCTGCGACAGGCCCGCACTACATTAACGGCAGTGACCTTTCCGCCGGTGGTGACAGTCATCTGTCAGCGGTGCCTCACTCCCAGCTTTCTCCACGCCCCAAAAGGAGAAATAATTAGGGCAGACAGGCCGGCGGGGTTAAACTGGGGCTACATGGCCTTGCCAGCCTCATCGTTTCACTGTTCTTGACGCAATGGTCAAGGGTCAACATTAGCTAGTTACATGATCTGGGTACATTGGGCTTAATCCCCTGGTTCAAGAAGAAGAGATCACTCTGAGGAAGCTGCTTGTTGACTGGAGGAAAGCATTTAGCTCAAAATGATACCCAACCTTTCACACCATGCAGTATTCATCGCCCTCTCATGTCAAGGGAAAAGGGAAATGTATCAAATTAAGGGTCTTAATTTAGGCTTAGTCTAAGCTTAACAAATGGGAATGAGATGATTATTGGTTTTAGCAATACAGTGCAATATAAACCCAATGAAAATCTCCTTTTCAAAGTTGTATGAATCACATAACAGAATACAGGCATGGTAAATGTCAGTATAACGCATGCACAATAGCATGTGTCTGATTAATATCAAGTAGGTCCTCCTCATGATGCTGAAACTAATCTGAATGTGGTGCATTGTGTCAACATTTTGAACCAGAAAGGTTTGCCTTCACTCCCCACATCCATCAATGAGCTTTGGGTGCCCACGATGTAGATTCATCAGTTTTCCCTCCTTGCACCACTTTTGGTAGGCACTAACTACTGCAAACGTGGAACCAGGACCTGCTGTTCTGGAGATGCTCTGACTCTAACCGCAACAAGACCTTTGTCAAAGTGGCTCAGATGCTTAGGATCACCCATGTTTTCTGCTTCCAGAACATGAACCCCCCTGACAGTTCCCAATGTGATTCAATAACTAGATAGTCAATGTTATTCACTTCACATGTCAATGTTGATAATGTTATGGCTGTGCCTGTATAGTTTGTTTTCTGGTGTCAAGTGTTTGTCCAAGTCTTGTGTGTAGGTCTTGCTGCTTGCTGTTCACCTGTCCCTCATTCCTTGTCTCTGCCCACACCCAGGTGTTCTTGTGCTGTGTATTGTATTTATGCTCTCTGTTTGCTCTGATCAGTGTCGATTCATGTGTGGAGACGTCAGGTTCTTGTCGTATTTTTGGGTTATTGTTTAGACCTTCATGTTTCATGTTTCCTTGTGGTGAAACAATGTGCATTTGTCCTTTTAAAACATTCTCATTTTATCTTCACGTCATGATAATACTAAAATCTGTAATAATTTTGGACATTGATATGGTGATGGAGTAATTGCTGTTTTGGTGAAATAACATTTTTAAAATGTATATATCTTGGTCCTTTCATC
Source organism: Lepidarchus adonis (assembly GCA_037576955.1). Classification (NCBI taxonomy): domain Eukaryota; kingdom Metazoa; phylum Chordata; class Actinopteri; order Characiformes; family Lepidarchidae; genus Lepidarchus; species Lepidarchus adonis. The sequence continues at coordinate 3,973,475 of JBBIGC010000131.1, read as the reverse complement.
GCTTTTGGTGACATCAAAAACCAAGATGGTAACCCATATGCATTGTGTATTTCTCTTCAGGACCGAAGCACTACTAGCATCTGGCAGGCTATGACTGGAACAGGCTTAAGTGTGGGATAGCGATGCTAGTTGGTCTCCTTTCAGCCTTTGAACATCGCACCTCATTCAGAATGCAGACTTGGGCTATTGCCCATTGTCTGACCTGTTGGATATGTCTGCTGATAGGATACAAGCTGTTAAGTGCTGAAGGGACCCAGACGGCAATGCAAAAACTCCTTCAGTGCTCTACAGCCAGGTCCAACACTTTTCCTGCTGCTTTAATGTATCAAGCATTCCAAAGCCAATTGTCAGCCAGTATTTCAGGGCTATGTGGATCTAGGGTCAGTTTTTGGCAGCTACATCCCACTGCAATGGCACACTACCAGCTGATCCAAGATCAGTTGGGAATTTAGCCCAGGTACATTCGCCAACACAACAGTTTATGCTAATCAAACATATGGCACTGAGACAAACCAGTAACCCCCGCAGTCCCCACAGCCTCTTTATAAACTAAGAATGCAGCAACATTAGAACGGAGTCAAATTGTAAATTTGGCCAAGAGCTAGCTTGACTTATCTGGACTATAAAAAAGCATGTTAGTCCCATAGAGGGAGGCATATACACATACACCTGTTTTTTTTTTTTCTCCCTCCAGCCTAGCACTTCTGCCCCCACCTCCAAGCCCCCCTCCACACTCTGCTGAAAGCCATTACAGAAATACAATTTCTAATGCCTTCACACAGGTCTGCGATCGACTGCAAACAAATTTATATTCAGCTCGTAAACAGAGAGCTGCAGAGATTTATTTATTGAGCGGAGAGGAGAGAAACAAGCTAGCGTGTGAACCCTGGGTAACCCCACAGCTGACATGAAGATGGATAAGTGTACGATGCAAATGTACGGAGGGAAGGGATATATTGCACTCAGTCATTCAGCACATCGCCGCCTGTAGAATTCCATTAACTCCTCCAGCTGCGACCGTATCTCTGGGCTTGTACGAGCACCACTATACATTGATGATTATTTCCAATTGTTTTTTAATCACCGCCAAGCAATAGCAAAACCCTTTATTGGACCTATAAGTGGATGTTCCTTCCTGCGTTCACTGCAGTACTTCATACGGAGCACTTACGGCTTACAAGTGAATGAAAATAAATATGATCATGAGCATTTTATTTTAATTTTTCTCATCTACAGACAGTCAGTTCTCACAGGTGTTATTATTGTTACTGACAATAAACAAAATGCATTTCATTGATTTCCTCTCTATGAGACGGTAGCTTGCTGCTTGCATTTGAACTTGTGAGTGATGCACACTGTTATAACTGGACCTTAGACAATGCAGTGCTACCAGTAGCATGTTCACTCTGTGTGTGTGTGTGTGTGTGTGTGTGTGTGTGTGTGTGTGTGTGTGTGTGTGTGTGTGTGTGTGTGTGTATGTGTG
>JBBIGC010000131.1:3916819-3928176 GCA_037576955.1 Lepidarchus adonis | reverse complement strand
AGAATTGTGTTGGTTTTATTCTTTGAACAAGGTGATGTTCATGCACGGCTCATTTTGTGCACCAGTAAAAAACATATATGTTTTTTTAAAAAAATCATAATTTATGTTTCACTAAAGAGGGGTTCGGTGAATGTGCATATGAAATTGGTGGGGTTCGGTTCCTCCAACAAGGTTAAGAACCACTGCATTAGAGGAATGCTTTAATTTCACATAGTGAAGGGCTTTCAAGCGTTTTCACAGCAACACTGGACTTTTGAACTTGACTGGGCAACTACTAAACCTTAGTGTTTATTTCTTCTGTGATATTAAGAGATGGGCTTGGTTCTTGTACTTTTTGGTTGTCTTATCCTTAACCCATAGTAATCTTCTATCTCAGACCTCAGATTGATAACTTAACATTCTTCTGCAGGATTTATTGAGAAGATAACATGTTATATGGCAACTCACTCAGACTAGCAAAGCATCCTCACACAATCACAATACCCTTAGCCTTCCAAAAAGTTCAACTTTCGACTCATTGGTCCACATAATTACTCTAAAGGGTTTTTGGCTAATGTGAAAAGAGTCTTTATGTTTCTCTTGGTGGCCTTTTTGCTCCCATGAAAAATATGTTTGTCTCTTTCTAATGGGGTAAAATCAAATTGTGACCTTATCTGGGGCAAGTGAGACCCGCAGTTCCTTAGCCTGTTTGGTTTTGATCTTTTGGGTTTTAACAAAAGCATCACTGTGCTCATAGAGAAATTTGGGAAGGCCAGCTACTTCTGAGAAGATTCAGCAGTAGAAGTCTTTTCCATTTGGACATAATGGCTCTCATATTGGGGTCTTAGAACATTTAAAATGGTTTTATAAACATTCCACACAGATATATCCCTATACCTTTCTGATCTATTCAGGAATTTCTTGATTGAGGTATAGCTCACTACATATTGAGACCATTTAGGCTACTTAACTAAGAAGGAAGATCAGCGCATGTTAAAAATATTGGCGTGATCATGGACGAAGATCTTGATTTCAGTGAACATATTAAATCAATATCAAAGTCAGCATTCTGGCATCTTAAAAACATTGCTAAAGTCTGAGATTTTGTGTCCCATCAAGACATTGAAAAACGTATCCATGCCTTTATTTCCTGCAGAGTTGACTACTGCAATGCTCTTCTGACCGGAAATCCTGCCAGAGTTCTAACCAAAACTAAGAAAAGAGATCACATCACGCCAGGTCTCAGCTCCTGTACTGGCTTCCAGTTCAGTACAGAATCTCTTACACATATACACTCCTGGTCACACCCTCAGATCCTCAAATTCTGGTTTACTTGTTACTCCTTCTGCTCGTTTAACCACTGTGGGTGCCAGAGCTTTTAGTCGTGTTGCCCCTCGTCTCTGGAACTCCCTTCCTGAACACATTCGTACTATTAATTCCTTTTCTTCTTCTTTTCTTTTCTTCCTCACATCTAAAGACTCATTTGTTTAGATCTGCTTTTTCTACATAATATTGACAGCATTGATTGATTTATATCTTAGTATTTTATATCTTTAAATGTACAAATGTTTTTTTATGAATTTATTTTATGTAAGGTGACCTTGAGTGCCATGAAAGGCGCCCATAAAAATAAAATGTATTACGGTATTATTATTATTATTAGAATTGATTTCAAAGTTCTACTAATTCTGTACAAGTCACTAAATGGGTTGGGCCCTAGTTTGATGTTGGATGTATATGATCCTGGTAGGTCCCTTAAATCTGCAGGCTCAGGTCAGCTGGTGGTGAAAAGAACTGGAACTAAACACGGAGAAATGGCGTTCAGCCACTATGGTGCCAAATGCTGGAACCAGCTGCCCATTAATATCAGATCTGCCCCGACTGTAGCAAGTTTCAAACAGATGCTAAAAACTGCTCTTTTCTCCACTGTCTTCCCCCCACTTGAGTAATTTTTAATGTTGATACATGTTTGTTATTTCTGGTATTGATTTTCCTTTATGCATATTTATTCATTTTATCTATTTTATTTTTCTGCTTATCTTTATTGCTTTTCTTTATATTCGTTTTGTTTTTATTCCTCTTCTCTTTCCATTGAATGACCATGTGTATGATAATGTGCTATATAAATAATCTTGCCTTGCCTACTTCACATTCAACAGGGTTGGCATAAATGAAGCCTAGGCAAATTGATTTCAGGTATCTTAATGTGGCTAAATTTTTGACTGTGTAACTCTTCTTTCACACAAAGCCAGTTGGTGTTGGATAACTCTCCGGTAAAAGAAACGTCTTAATGGAATGTCCTGGGGCTGAAACCAGAAACCACCTAAGCGTATCACTTTCAAGACAAGGTGTGTCAAAATTAGTTTACATAACTGAGCTCCATAAACAGGGAATCTGACCCTAGAATAGCTTAACACTCGGAGAAACATGAAGCCCTGGCCTGAGCACTGCTTTTTTACTTCTTTGAGTCTGCCTGGTTAAGTGTGCCACCACGAGTGTCTGGGCCTTTGATCCATGACCCTGTCCAAAGCAACATTTGTATCACGTTAATGAGTTCCTAGTCCTCATCATGTGCACCGTTCACCATGTCATCTACTTCCTGGCGCTGAGGATCTCAGCTCAGTGAGCTAAACTGGGATCAGTGTGGTATCTAGAGAGAGAAATCATGCCAGAATCATTCTGATTTGCAAGTGAAAACCCCTTCCCAGAGATAGAGTGCCATTGGACTTGATGTTATGAAGATGGGCATGACCTACCATTTTTTTCAGACAGTTTACGGAGTTCTTCAAAGATGACATTCACTTGTCCCCTGGACATCATTTAAATTTGACTCTTTTTTTCACTTTTTTTAAGTCACAGAGAAAGATTTACAGCATTTAACTGAAGTTGTAATAAAATAAATATCCTGGCAAATAAGAATGAATACAAAGGGGGCAGGCTTGTGGGTGAGCTTGTCTGCAGGCATATTAATTCTCTAATAAAATAAAATAAAAATGTTACAAAAGTACCTTTTGGGTCAACACTTTCATTTAAACAAAATAAAATATATCATTAAATAAAGCCCCAAAAATGTAATAAATCAAGTGATTCCAAACGTTTTCCAAATATACCAACTACCGGTATAAAAATATTCTGTCAACTTATCAAGACTATTATGACTGTGTTTAACAGCTAATTGCCTCTTACTTTCAAGGTTACATGTTGATTTCATAAATTTTTTGGTAAATTTAATGTAAACTGTTTGTACTGTTAAAAAGCAGATTGTGTTACTTACAATGAAACCTTTGCTAATAAAGGAATGTGCAAGCATGTGTCATTAGTTTATTTAGCCTACACTGTCCTAACCTCAGAAGTGTCAGATGTGATTCAAGAAGAAAGACAGATCTTTGGTCTAATCTTCACTAGACGACTGCTTTTTGTAGCTGGACTGCCCAGACGAAGAGGAAACTGTAAGACACACAAACCCCAGGCCTGAGCACTACTTCTTCACAGCTTTTAGCTTCCCCTCTGCAGTGAGTGTTTCTGGGCCTTTGATCCATGACCCTGTCTAGTGCAACATTTGTATTGGGCTAATGACTTCCTAGTCCTTGTCACACGCACCTTTTGGTGTGTTTCTGCTTCCTGGTGCTGAGGCTTCCCCAAGCTGCAGCCCAGATGGCCTCTGCACAGCCTGAGTGAAGTAGCCTGGCCTGATTCTGTCAGCGCAGGCCGCCACGTTTTCACTCTCACTCTCCGCTGTGGAAATGGCCTTTTCGCAGTGGACGGCTAATCAGCACTGTTAACTCCCGGGCACTTGAAGTCACCTCCCTTTGAAGGGCATGGAGAACAGTAGCTGGGTGTTTAGTGCTTCCGAGCAGTACCCTTCATTACTTTCTCCTCCCCACCCCGCAGCTTAAGATGCAGGAAGAATCCCCCCCACCTCTCCAACACAGTTTCGGTCATTTCTGCATGTTGCACTCCCACTTCCCTGATTAAAACAATGGAGATGGTTCGTTTAAGTCTAACTTTCAAGGTCAGAAGGAGCCTCATCAGGGCCAATCATTAACAGAGCAGGAAATAAATGTGAGCTCAGAGCCAAGACACAGTATGTCAAATGTAAACTAAAACATTGGAAAGGCAGTTTGTTTCTTGGCAAACTGGCCAATATCATCGTGCTAAATTGCCCGATATCATTTGTTTTTAATAAACAATACCAGACCCCAGTGATGTCACAGCCATCTGGCCTCACTTTATATGTGTGGGTAGCATGGCCCTACCTCACCTCTTCACTCAGAGTAAAGCTGACGTAAGAGTTTTGGCAGTTTGTGTTCTCCTCCAAATGTGAGAGCAGCAGTATGAAAAAAATGAGGTTGATCCTCTTGTGTTTTGATTAAAGCATGTGCTAATTTAGCAAAGTGTGACTGAGGAGAATTGGACAACAGGTGAAATTGGACAAGACTAAAAATTGAGAGGGGTACAAGCTTAGGAAAAAAAATCCAAATAATAAAAAATAAAAAGCTAAAGCTGTGTCCATTTCCAAATGAGATATACTCCAAACTGCTCAAGGACCTTTATAATGGGTTAAAAAAAAATAAAAAAAAAAATTCAGATGATTCAACCCTCCCATGACCTATGACCTCCATAAAATGAACAAGCCTATTACAGTAAAAGTTCATTCATTAGTCATTAAATAACTGCAATGCAAATTGTCCAAGTTCTCCTTAAGTGGCAGAAGAATGAAACAGAACGTTGGCCCTGCTGCTATCCTGGGTTATGTGAACCTTTAGACATTTATATCACAATAGCTCAATGTTGTAGAATGTGCTGTTTACCTAAAACTATTCACTTTGATGATAAAACTCAGAATTTGTAGCTAAAGTTTTGATAAATGATCTAGCACACAAAATATGAATCACTCAAAATGTTTGTTTAACCAAATTCAAAGGAACTCGTTCCAGACAGCAACAGGAGATATGTAAGGCCAAAAAATAAGGAATTTACTTGAAACTGCAATAGAAAAACTATTCCACAAACCAGTGTTCACATTCTTAAAAGTTGAGCTCAACTATAAACGAATCACCTGTTTATCTAACAATAGCAACTATTGAGAAATTATGCTAAGAACGATGCCATATGGAAGCCGTACAAAATAAGACTAAATACAGCACAGAATCCACATTTTATCTTGGCAACTGGTGTGAAATGAAGCTCTGAGTGAGTGGCAAGTCAGCCCTTCAGTCTCCTGTCACTTTGCCACTGTCTGTCTAGGTGTGTTTTGTGTACACAGCTCCACCTATTGGCACGGAAAGTGAAATTCATGTCATCCTGAAAGGAAATCCAAGGATTCCAGTGTTCCTATTCGGCTGATGTGCTTGCAAATGCAGAAGCGGCTGTTGGAAAGCACTATACATATAATATAATACAAAATAAAAAGAATACTTTTAATGTAAGCAGCCACAGTCTGTGCTGCTGCCTCTAAGGAAAATGGCTCTATAAAAAATGAGGAAAGTGTGGCTAACTTCCTACCAAAGGAAGAGGGGAGGCATTTAATCTTAAGTGGAGTGTGTTTAATGGTCCCCTGTGTTGTATGGAGTGTGAACTATGCTATGTCAATTCATCTGGATTTAGAGTGGATCATCAAAGCACAACGCTAGAAGATTCAAGCTGTCGAACATCAAAGCGTACCTGACAGGCGCTCATGCTTCTGTGAGACACTGATAACCCAATTCATCATATCTGTTTGGCAAGGTACAGGGCAAGAGAGAGAGAGAGAGAGAGAGAGAGAGAGAGAGAGAGAGAGAGAGAGAGAGAGAGAGATCCATAAGTCATAATTAATAGCAAGTGGCTGTTTCTTTTGTAGTAACTCCACCTGGTCTGAACCTGGTGGCCTGAGGCTCCGAGTGCTCAGCATGCCTGTTCAGTACCGAAACACCTGGAGAAAATGGCAGAAGTGCTCACAACCACTTCCCTCACTCTCCTTCCCTTTCTTCCCCTCTTACTCTTCCCTTCATTTGACCTCAGAGCTTTGCAGTGTCTTGCAGCGTCACTCCATCATTTGCACAGAGATGACAACTTCAGGTCATTAATCAAGTTGTGATATATTAAAATGTTCCTTGTAAGCAAACAATACAATATAAAGCCCAGCTATGGCAAATTGCTGTTGGATTTCCCTTCAGTATTTCCCCTGCATAATCACCACCACCCACAGCCAATAATTGGACGCCAATTCAATTCTGTCAATGGGTTACATCCTAGAAGCTTATAATGGCCTAGAATTTCCTGGCTTATTCCAAGTTTCCAAAGCTAGAGCTGACTGGAAACATATCTATGATTTGATGGAAGAGCAAAGGGTGATGTGTGGTCTGATTTATATTTATTTATCTCTATTTCCATTTACTTTTTAAGAAAAACTGGACACATGGTCTGATCTTAAAGACGCATTGAAGGGAAAGCTGTGGAATGCTGGATCTGCAGTTTAGCCTTCAAGAAAAACTGGACTTTCAGTCTGATCTACAAAAAAATCGAATCAGTGATTTGATCTTCAAAAAATCTCATCCTGTGGTCTGCCGTTCAAGAAGAACTAGTCTGATTCTTCAGAACAACAGAATCTGAATCTTCTGTTGAAGATGTTGAAGAATCTGAATCGTGCTTTCTGGACTGAGATAATGGCTGGATCTGTGGTCTGATTAAAGGAGAAAGGTGGATCTGAGGTCTGATTAAAAGAGGAAGATGGATCTGAGGTCTGATTTTCAAGTAAAACTTTGGTTCGGAAATGCTCTACCTGCACAGTAAGAAGCTGCTGCTGAACTGTGATCCAGAAGATGATCTAAAGATAATCTAAAAGGAAATCTGGTTCAACACTCCACGCTCCCCATGCAGTCATCCCTGCGTGGCAATGTAGTGCAGTTGCCATGGCAGCAGCAGCTGTATCCGTGGCGAGGGAAGGAAACTGGCACCCCCCAATAACAAGCTGCCCCCTCCCTCGGGTGACCTGCCGCTGAACCGGGGCTTAGAGCAGAGGTCGATGGCTCGGAGCTGCGGACTGACAGTGAGGGATGACAGCGGCACGGAATGAGAAAGAGCCAGCCGCACCACACAGATGGGAAGAAGAGAGAGGAAGAAAAAAAACAAGAGACAAGAGCAAATTTAATTACCATCAATGGAGGGATCTTCACCAAAAAAAGGGGTGAAAAAAAAAAACGACTCCGTATTTTTCTGCAGGCTGTGTGGAATTAAAGCAAAATGAACACCACAACTGGCTCTTATCCCACAGGCCAAATTAGAAATGTTGTCTTGCCTGGAGCTGTGATGAAAAGATTACTCCCATGTGCCATTTTAGGTCTGTACTTGATATTGATCACGCCACGCACACGCACAGATGTGTGTGAAAGTTCTTGTCAGACTTCGTTTGAATGTGTTCATCGGTGAAGATATGGACACAGAGGTCAAGTGGGTTGACCCCTGACTGGCCTCTGCAGAGGTCAAAATAGTTCAGGTCAGTGTCGCACTTACACCATTACATCGGCTTCTTCACCTAAAAGAGGAATGTGAGGGAATATGAGAGTGTGAGAAGACTGAAACGCTTCACCCGCCACATAAATATCTATAAACTTTCAAATAAGAAGGCAATTCATTTTGACCGCTGACTTCCTCCCCAGTTTGCTTTTAAACTGATCAAATATTCTGTAACATTTCACCAATTCCAGACCATTTACAGCCCAAGACACATCTCCTAAATCTGGAGCTGATTTCATAGAAACCTCCAGTCCTATTAAGCTAAACATCCTTCTCCTTGTTGATGGGTGACAACGAACCTGTAAATCAGTCAGTGTAGACCTTGCTGGGCCTAATAGGCACCAACATGCAGAGGTCAAACTGCTGAGTGAGGCATAGAGCTCCCTCTTCTGGAATTACCTGAAAACTTCACCATTCAAACCAAAACCTGAATCCACATCCACAAAAAGTTGTCCTTGTGATATACAGTAGTGTGCAAATTATGTGTCCCCTTTTATCTCAGCAGTGAGTGTCTTTCTGCAGCAAAAACACAATTGATCATTAGAATGAATGCAAACAAAAAAATTAAAATGATTTTAAAAATTCTAAATGAGTTGTGTGTGTAAACAGTAGTCGATGTGTGTTGAGAGTTGTTAGAACAGAGCAGGTTTGCCTCCAGCCATCACATGGATGTGTGAAACTCAGCAGCAGTTTGTGATGGTTCCTACAAATAATTTCCTACAAATAACGTCTTGATTCTAATATTAGTGATCTGCAAATAAAAAAAGATATACATATCTTACATATTACATCTACACTTCAGATGCAGAAGACTTCTGCAAAGTACTGTATGTAAAATAGTATGTTCCAACAGTGTAAACTTCAAGGGAAGTATTCATACCACAATCAATTTTTGTAGCTTTTCTGGCCGATATCAATCTCTGTAGTCAGAGGATTAACCGATGAGCAATGTAACTAAAGTAAGTGATACAGTAAGTAAGAATTATGGAAGGAAATGAAGCTAAATAATTATGATTTATTAATTTGAAAAAACATGTCATAATGCCCAACTGCATTTCTGCAATCACAGAGAGGAAGAGGTTTTCATAAAAGCATAATTACAAACTAGCATGATATTAATTTATTCAGCTAATCCTAGCCAGGGCTGCTATGATGCTAGGTCCCAATTCCAGGATTGGTATGTATGGATGGGGGTTACCAGTACAATGCAAACAGACTCATTCACACACACACAGCCTGTTGTGAATTCAGTAGTACTGCAGTAATTATGTCTCTAAAGTCTATAACCAATCATTTTTATAATAATAATAACAACAACAAGAAGTTAGGGACAGCTAATCCATAGCTAAAACAGGTTGTAGGAGTAAAGAAGCTCAGCTAATTAGAGTCGGTGCAAGATCCTGTGAGGCTTTATCCCTTGGGGAAAGAAGTTTACTTTGAAACTTTAGATGTTCAATACATAGTATCAGCACAAATCGATCTGAAATATGACAAACTTGGTTGGTAGGGTTTGTAGTGTTCAGATTGGAACTGATATTGGCACCAGTACCCATTAGTATTTTCTTTGATACATTACTCTCTCTGTAATAACAAACAATGCTAATAATTTCAACAACAAATTCAATTTCAAAGTTTTCTTTACATTTACACAAAACACAATATTAACCCTCTCTCACCTCCCAAAATCTCCAGCCTGTCACCAGAGCAAAGTGTGGGCACACTGTGATGTCCTTCCCTAAATCTAGAAGTCATAGCAGTGAAGATAGCTAGAGGGACTAGGATGGCAGTGGCTGATTGCTTATGAAAGTGTTGACCCATACTAGGAAAAAAGTAACTAAAATAGCTTCTCCACCAAGAGCTGCTTAACCTAAAACCTGAAGATGTGAATGTTGTTGATACGTCACATAAAGGACCCTTCATGGTACTGAGTCTGGTACCAAACTCTATTGCTTGACTTCAACATAAAGGAAAGAAAAGCAAGCAATATGATAATGTACGTTTCCTCAATTTTAGACACATTACGCACCCTTGCCTAATAAAACAACATAATACTTTTGTTAAAAGTAAGAGTAAAGAGTAAAGTAATCAGTAAATTTTGAAAGAAAGCATTATCATGGCATTTCTACCGGATACACAAAGAACAACCTGTGGCAGTTGCATGGTAGGGGAGATACTGCTGATAGCTGGCAGGACTGGTTTTTGGAGCAGACCATGTCTACAGCCTTGTCGGGTTACGTCCCTGATCATTTGAAGCCAGAAAACACATAATTCTTCTTTTTCCTGCAGTCTTTCATTAAAATAGGTTACTTATTTCCAAAAATCTAAAATATCTTCTGAATTCTGATGCACTAGTTGACAAGAACAATCATATAAACCAATAACATCTCACCTCTGCCTCCTCAATTATTATCATAAAAATGCTCGGCTACGTAAGAGACCCCTCTTGCTGGGTATTTCACAAAATGTACTGAATGGTGCCAAATTCATTTTCCATTAAAAAAAACCCCAAAATATTGGGTCAGTGTCAGCAAAAAGTACCATCTCTACTGAATATGCAAACAGACACACATAGCCAGTGCCAGCTCTATGGTGTGCTGGATGCTGAGGATAGCAGGTTGACACAGGCCGTGTTTGCTTTCAGCATGTGCTGCTCACTTCGCCGCAGCAGCGCCGCCGCCACCACCGCTGCCACCTCCGCCGCATTCTTTTTCATTTGCTTGTTTACCAGATGTCGTGTCCTCTGCATCACCCCGTCCCCCCTCCCTCCCTTCATCACTCTCTCCCTCTCTCTCCCCCTTCTGTCTCCCTCTCCTGCCTGCAGCAGCAGCAGCATCCCAGCCCCTAACCGCATCAGGAGAGATGGCAGATTGGAAATACACAAGCTGTCCATCCATCATCAGAGAGCTGGTGAGGTGGGGTTGAGGGGGGGTCGCTGTTGCATAGTGAGAAAATAGGAGGGGGCATAGAAAGCGGAAAGAGACAGAAGTGGCATAAAGAAAGGTGAAGGCAAAGGCAATCTCAGGGACAGACGCAGGCCAGAATCTCCAGAGAATGGACACGAAACATCACTGAAGATATGAAGACAAAGTAATGGAGGGAGTGGGGAAGGTAAACGGATGTTTAAGCCCGACATGTGTGCGAGTGCGGGGGAGGATGTCAACAGTTAAACGCATGAAGAGTTTGAGCAGCGCTCTGATAACATCTGGCCTCAAGTAGCTCTATGGTAAAAGTAAAGAAGCTAACGTTAATGACAGCCCATGCACACCAAACTTTTGGTCATCAGTGAGCACAGGTGGCAAACTGTGACATGGCTGTTGTTTCTAGTCTCGTCAGTTATGGATGACTGAGCGTTGACTTTTAGAAGAGAGTTACAAGTAAAAAAAAGGAGTAATGCAAAAAAAAAAAAAAAATACATTATAAATTCAATACATTGATTTAACCACCCTGAAAAGCAAGCAAAGAGCAGCCAGATGTTTCAAAACCAGGAAAGGAAGCAGTGTTTTACACTGAACATGAGAGTTTGAACTGTTTTTGTTATATTTTTGACAAGAAAAAACTTATGTATTTAGTAAATTGGTTAGATTAGTTAGAATATGTATGCAGAAAGTTCAATTAAATTTGTAGCACCAGCACAGTCCTAACATGAATTTTAAAAAATCGTAGACATAATTAAAAAGGTTGAGGACAATATATAACAGTAGAAAAGTACAATTCACAACATTATAATATAATATACATCAAAGAAATGGCAACAATATAATGTAATGTAGGAGGTGAGTATCGTATTTTCCGGACTACAAGCTGCATCTGAATATTAGCCGCACAAGCTAAAATTAGGGGAAAATCCTGTTTTGTTCATAAATTAGCCGCACTGGACTAAAAGC